>JBAJNP010011392.1:0-14844 GCA_036877545.1 Yasuhikotakia modesta
CACAACACACTCTAACACAACACACTCTAACACAACACACTCTATCACAACACACTAATACTTTCAGATTGATCAGGTGGCACACAGTTATTGTGGGAATTGTGAAAGAGGACCACCATTGGATGTTGGTGGTGAACTAACTCTAGCTCTGTATCTGCAGTGATGACAACCACCCAATGAGAGACTCTGCAAGCAGAATTCTGTAAAAACATCCTACACTACAACGCAAAACGCTTTAGTCAACTGGACTGGACATGATGACTGTGGTGATCTCAGAATAACAGTTAAAACCAATGAGTCTGAAGTCTATATTTCAGCAGGTATGGGGGATTATAATGCAATAAGATGTTCTAGTAGAAACTCTAATGGCTGCATGTTGAAGCAGCTGTTTGTTTCTCAAACGCCCAGTACATCATTACACTATTGTAGCCCTGAGGTCATGAATGCTTTTATTAACATTTCTGCATTTGACACTGAGAGCGTACAACAGTTGCAAAATGCAATGAACACATTTTATTTAATACTTGACTATAAAGAAACGAACCATAAAATGTATTACTGTAATTAGAAAATAAAATGAATTATTAATCATGGGGCTGTTGGTGAAAAGCATGACGTTTGTGTTTGATTACATCACAAGTGTTTGGGCTCAGAAGAGCTTATTCAAAAGCCCATTTTTTAAATAGCATCCAATCTAAACATTAATATTAAATAAAATAAAAATATTTTCCAACACAAAATACCAGTTTGTTACATTATGTTGTTGATTGTTACAGTATATGCCGCACCTTTTCTACAGGCTGAATTGGGGCGAGCACCCGTCCCGTTTCATCAGTCTGTTAGTTTTTAGCTATTAAGAAAACGTGCATGCGTTCTCGTCTTTTTAAGAAAGCAATTTTATTTATTGTTTTTTCGGCGTAGTTTCCACCTATATTTAACAGCTCGAGAAGCAACACCCGAGAGCAACACTGCAAATAGTGTAAGAGTTCAACAGCTGTGCATGAAGCAGAAGGTTCTTCTGGAAGCTGCACTTTAAAATAAAAGTATTCATTCAAGGTAAAACTAATTCTTCAAAATATAAAATATAACCATATTTTACAGAATAGAATAAGATGATATTGATATTTGGTTGGTTTGTGCTGTTTTCTTGTGTTTCAGCCAAGTGTGCTTTCTGGTGCTGGAGGAGAGCAGAATTGATCAACTTGTTGCCTGCTGTGGTTGTTTTATGTTTTAATGACATGTAAAATAAAGACATGTTATGTTACATTGTGATGTAATGGTGTTTTCTGGAGGGGGCTAAAGAAAAAGTATTTTTCCAGAATCAGGTTTTGGCCAAGTATACTTACACACACAAGGAATTTGGCTAGGTAGCTGTAACACTTCATATAAACATGTGGTACTGTAATAACAGCCATTTATTATCTTTTCAGCTAAAAGGCAGAATACAGATGTTTTAATTAAGTTAGATAGACATTATATAACAGTTTCAGGTTACGTTTAAGTGTTGGTAACATGTCCCACAGTGTCGCCCCACATTTGGTTTGTTTGGTGGTGGTCACCCGAGAAATAATCCAGACAAATATTTGACACGCTTAAAACATCTAATGCGTTTTAATCCAGCGCGTCTGATCCTCACCTGCTGCTACGCGTTTGTTAGACAACAATCCTCCGTACCTACTAATTATATCTTTAATGAGAATAAATGCAACGTAAAACGCAAATGATAACGGCGCTTATAACGGCGTTACGTCCCGGAGAGACGGACGGGCGCCTCCGCGGAGCACCGCCGTCCCTCGCGCTTACGAGGACCAGTAACATCTCACGGAATCTCGCGGGACTTGGGCGCCGCTTCTCGCCTCCCATTTCCGCTCTGAATGTTCACGTTCCCGCCATCATCGGCTGCTGTGGCGGCGCGAGCGCAGTTCTCACACGTCCGGCGACGCTCGTGCTGGTCTCTACTGAGAGGCTATATCGACTCTCACGCGCGTCCTGTGAGGATTTCTCTCTCCGCAGGTGAATGTTTGGTCGTTTGGGGGGTGAATTTGGACACGTTTGGTGAAAACGGAGAGTTAGCAGAGCCGAAGCCTGTCACACGGCCTGTGCCGCTAATGCTAGTGAATTAGCTGCGCGTGAGAGCACTGCTCTACCAGGAACTTTGCGATAAACGCGCGCGTGTGGTCGTGTTGTTCAGGGGCTGCTGTACGTGTGAGACGTCTTCAGAGAAGAGCGCGGAGGCTGTTCAATGAAGCGCGCGGCAGCCGTGACGTCATGCGCAGTGGTGCCGCACGTACCGTAGCAGCTTCTGTATAATAATACATGAAAGCATGCGGCGTTTGCGTTAACTTTGCGCTGTCTGCACTAGTTTTGCGATCTCACGTCACAGGTGTGCGTCGCTTTGCTGGCTGTGGAGTGTTTACTGTTGTAATGGTTTAAAGCCCAGAACCACTGTCCGATGATCTTTATAGTTGTGGGGAGTGTTTGTAAGCAGCGTACGGAAGTGTTTTGTGTTTGAACTGTTCGCAGTGGAAACCGTCGGCGTTTTCTGTAGTGTTTGCATGTGGTATAACCGTATGTGTCGTCTGCCTCATTTGTTTAGGATCTCCAGCCTTATCTGCGTCCAGAGCCAGAGTCTGGTGCGCGTGTTTCACTCATGGCTGTCGCAGCGCCCAAGCTGACCAGCGGCGGAGCTGTCCGCATTCGCCTCAGGTGTGGGGAGCTGGGGACCACCAAATGGAAAGAGGGGGTCTTTGAAATACATGAGAGAGACAACAAAATAAACCTGTTAGTGAAGTTCAACAGCGGTGGTACCCCAAGAAGCTTTCAGGTAAGAAGTCATTTGTTAGCAAAAAACAGCCTTTTCTTAATGTTAAAGAGATGATTTAAGACATAAGAGCATTGTAAAAACGTTTTAATGAATGTAAACTGTTCACTTCCTAACAGCTGAACCACAATGTGAAGCAGGTTTCATGGGCTCAGATGCACGGCATGAACCGCATGACTTTGACTTTAAAAGACTCGAGTGTCGTCACAATGGACAAACTGCCCATGTTGGTTGCGAAAAGAATGAAAGAATATCTTGAAATGATAAAGCTTGGTAAACAAGCAGGTATGTGTGTTATGTTGTAATAACATGATGGATTTTTGTTGTTACAGCACTTTTTTTGATAATGCATGACGGTTTGTTCTTTAATGCTTTGTCTTTTGTTTAGTTTTAAAGACAAACCAGGGAAGTGCCAGTTTTGGATTGGTGCTTGGGAAACGCACATCCCAAAATGACTCTTCCCTCTCTCCATCAGAAAAACAGGTATCCCAGCTTCTTAAGTAAACTACGCACTGAACCATCTAAGTTGTTAACTGAGCCACTGATTTTTTTTGCAGACCACCCCAAGGCGTCCAAGTCTTGACAACAGAGATGACGGCACCCCCCGAAAGCCTCTTGGCAGTCCCAGTCGGTTAACAACACCTGCACGCAATGGACTATCAGAAATGAGGTCTGAAAATTCAGGGCCTCAAAACATGGGCCTTCAGAATAATGTGTGCTGACATGTATGATTGAAAAACATGGGAGCGGAGTTTCAGTTTATAATTGAAAGATTTTACCTTTCAATTGCAGTATTAAGTAATGACAGTTTTTTTATTTATTTTGTTTCTGATCAGTAGGAATGAGAAGAGGAAGAGACTCATGAACTCTGATGGTGATATGACTGAAGACTACCCCAAAGAAAATGACTCCTCAAGGTAAATGTCTCGCTGAATTAGAACTGGTTTCTTACCATCTGCTTTTACTTATGTTTGTGGGGGTTTCGACCATTTTCAGCAACAATAAGGCCATCACAGACACATCTAGAAAGTTCCTCCTTAGCTGCAAAGAGAAGCTGAAGCAGGCAGAGGAGAACCGGGCATCAGGTTAGTGTTTTTCTGATTGATGAGCTAAAAGTTCCACCTCCGCTGTAACGTGTGACGCGCTGTCTCCTCAGCTCCTCTCATACCTGCTCCACTCCAGCCAACATCCTTTTACGGGAGCAGAACAGGAGCTAAAGACTACACCCAAACTCTGTCATTCCTGGACAGGTAAAGAGCTCTAGCTGTGCTGAATCTGCAGCGGGTGCACAGACTGTGTGTTTGTAACTTAGGGTTCATTCAGGGCTTGACGGTTTTCCCTAGATGAGGGGATTTTTAAAGGGATAAGAGGATGAGAATTTTAGCCTGACTGCAACCTTACAGATAATTATTTTCCATTTGTTTATCCGTCATTGAAGTTGCTTAGGCCTCTGTCATATTTTACAAAGATCACTTTAGAATTACTAGAATCTTGGAACATTTACACAACAAACCACATTCACTGTTTTTGATGCATAATTAGCTGATATACAGATGAAACTGATAGTCAATGAAAAGTGTCAACAGTGTTTTCAGCTGTTTTTCTTCATTAGGCCCAGCAGTGCCAGCCAGTGTCCCTCGGCCAAAAGAAGCCTGACATTACCTAATCACTCGACTCCTTTCAAAAAGGTGCGCCCGACTTTGGATTATGGTGGCTGGAATAAACCGAGACCGCCCACGCTGTCTCAACCCCAACCTCCACTACAAGGGTCAGTGTCTGACACTCACTGGGTTCATTTTTGGGGGTAGCTTGTATGTTGCTGTTATCGTGTAATCCAAGTTTCTTTTTGCAAACATCAGATTCTCCAACCTTGGGAATACATGCTACATGAACGCCATCCTCCAATCGCTTTTTAGCCTGCCTTCATTTTCAAATGACCTGTTGAAGCAGGGAATTCCATGGAAGAGAGTACCTATCAACGCCCTTCTGAGGTACTCCTGCTGTTTTCAGTACCATAAACTCAAGTAAATTAACTTGTTACAAATTCTTGAGCCGTTTTCTTCCTGGTGTCTTAAAGATAGGATAGGCAGTTTTGGAGGCTAACAATAAGCTAGCTTTGAAAGTTTAAGATCCTTAAGAAGTAGCCGGATGAAGACCTAGCCTCTCTCTGGTTTGCAGACACAGAGCCTGTAATGTTCCTCAGTGAAGTTTCTAACAACATTGATTGTGTGTTGTTTCATGTAAAGGCGTTTCGCTCACCTGCTGGCTAAGAAGGACGTCTCATCTCCAGAAGTGAAAAAAGATCTTTTGCGGCGAGTGAAGAATGCGATCTCCTCCACGGCTGAGCGATTCTCCGGCTACATGCAGAATGTAAGCGAGATACAGAGATATCTGTGGAAATGTTACGCTTCTGTCATGCAGATGCCAATCAGCTGTCTTTACCCAGGATGCCCATGAGTTTCTCAGTCAGTGCTTAGACCAGCTGAAGGAGGACGTGGAGAAGATCAACAAAAGCTGGAAGAATGAGCCCTCAGCCTGGGAGGAGCCTCAGAGTGGACGGTTGGCAGATGAGGTAGATACCTCACACATTTACACCTGCCCAGTGACGGTCAACATGGAGTTTGAAGTGCAGCACACCATAACTTGTAAGAGGTGAGTCCATGATACAGTAGAGGCAGTAATGTGTCATAAATATGGCCATAACTGTTGTTAAGCCTTTAGCCTAGTTTACTGTAAATGCTAAGGCCGTTAAATGTATCTTATCCCAAAAAACGGATCCAAAATTGTTCTGTGAAGCTTCCTTTGTATGTTATTTGTTGTAATGCCTTCTAGATTTTAAAGCTTTTGGAAGTCCTAACATGACTCTTGTTTTTAAACAGTTGTGGAGAGGTGGTGATGAAGCGTGAACAGTTCAACGATCTGTCCATCGACCTGCCTCGCAGGAAGAAAACGCTTCCGCTCCGATCCATACAGGATTCGCTGGATCTCTTCTTCAGGGTATGGAAACGCATCACTCGTGAGGGGGGAGTTTGAGTTCAGTGTTCAGCTCTTGTCTGTTTTCTGTGTAGATGGAGGAGATTGAGTATTCATGTGAAAAGTGCAGTGGGAAATCAGCCAGTGTGTCTCATAAATTCAGCAGGCTGCCCAGGTTAGCTCTCTCGCTCGCTCTCTCTCTCGCTCTCTCTCTCGCTCTCTCTCTGATGTGTGAATAATTGTCTCTCTCTCTCTTCAGGGTGCTGATTCTCCATTTGAAGCGCTACAGCTACAACACTCAGCTGTCTCTGAACAGCAAGCTGGGCCAGCAGGTGCTGATCCCCAAATACCTCACGCTGCTCTCTCATTGCACAGATGTCACGCGGCCCCCGCTCGGCCTCGGCTGGAGCGCACACTCCACGCTGTAAGCATCTCACACCACACTTCACTAGTGAGCTTCAAGAAATCCATGTTGCTATTGTGTGGCTGTGCATAGGGCTCTTCATTCATGCTAACGGTTGTACGTTTTCTCTCAGCTCCAGGACACTGAAGATGTCGCAGTCTGTGAACTCCTCCACACTGAGGTGAGGACACTTCTGTCACGCTTCCACTGAGCTTTTCTCATTCTTCAGGTGTTGCACTCCTTCACTCTGAATGTCGTTTGCAGGAGAAGCTCTCATAAGCTGGAGAACTTGGCAAGCGTGTTGTGTGATTCTGACAGTGAAGAAGAGCTGGTCCGAAAAGTTGCTCGCAAACATCAGACAGAAGATGACAGGACAGAAGAGGTGAGGCTTGGTGACTAAATCTTCTGTATAGCCTCAATATTGTCATTAAACTCCGGCGTGCAGTTTGTGGATCATAAACAGCACATCCTGTTTTAAAGAATGAGCGCGTGCTGCTGATGATATGCAAACAGTCAATCAGATCTAAACAGACAGTTGCGTCGCTCTCACGTTCGGTTGCGTCATCGCAGGTGACATTAGACCACACGCATTGAGCGTTGGCGGAGATTGTGAATAAAACAGGACATGTCAGCTCGCCAGTGTGGCAGTTTTTGTAGCGTGTAAGCTTTGTGAAAACCGCAGACATGTGGATGAGGCGCACATGTGATCCGTATATTAGCTTAAGTGTGCATTTCATAGACAGCGATTGGAATCTGAAGAGTAAATGCTTGGAAACGGCATATTTTACCGAAGACCACACAGGATAATTTATTGCGCAAACCTGACTGATGCCCTGGTCTCATGGGTCTGATTGAAAACATCCAGGTCCGCATCACCACAGACAGCGGACGAATATAGCTAGAGCCACATCACTTAATACATGCGCATATTGTTTCTTTAACACTTACTATTTTAAGACAAAGAAGAAACTTTTGTTTACAGGATTTTGACTGCTGAAACTAATATAATTTGCCTTAATAATGTGGGTAAATAAAAAAATGGTTAAATGTAAACTTTTCTAGTTGTCTTTAAAAAAAATGACAATAATCGATACTGATCAATTTAAACTATTATATCGTGATAAATTTTTTTGGTCATATTGCCCAGCCCTACTCTCCACACACACTCTCTTTCTCTCCTCAGATCACTTGGCTCTCTTTGTCTTGCGTACTATAATTTTGTTCTCTCGCAAACTTTAAAAACTGTCATAGAGTAGAGACAAAGACATTGCATTTCCTGTACAGCAGAAGCGGTGTTGTGAAAAGCTGCATACACACAAATGTGAGTTGAGTTTCTAACCTCACTTGTGTTTCTCTGGCTCAGCACTCAGAGTTTAATGGCATCAATGATGAGGAGATGCTTGCAGCTGTGTTGGAGATGAGCCGTCAGGAAACCAGCCTGTCAACATGCCCTGACGACAAGCCAACCAGCAGTCCTGACACAGGGTTTGAAGATACTGACAGCCAGGACCTGACGCCCCATTTAGATCTGCTAGATGGTGACAAACAGCCTGCAGGTACCTTTACTAAACCCAGATTATTGCTCATCACAGGCTGCTTTTGTCATCTGGACACTGAGTCCTTTGGATTGGTTGACATTTAGATGCCCTTGAGTCTTTGGATCTGACCATGGATGAGAACAAGGAGAACCAGACCCCTGACGGAGTGCAGAGAGAGCTGGACTGGGTGCAGCAGTGCAGTTTGGACCAGGAACGTGAGGAGCAGGAGCTGCAGCAGGCCCTCGCACAGAGTCTTCAAGAACATGTGAGGAACATCTGCTTCAGCTCCTCCTGAAGATCAGGATAGTGATTTATGACTAACACTCTTCAATCTGTGTTCATTCTGAAGGAGGCGAGAGAGATGAGAGAAGATGATGACCTAAAGAGAGCGACTGAACTCAGTCTGCAGGGTCAGCGTTGAATCAACATCTGTTCTTTCCTTTAACGTTAATGTTTGTGCATGTGTTAAACTGAAGATTTATCTTTTTGCAGAGTTTAATAACTCTTTGCCTGAGCTGCTTTGCTCAGATGACGATTCTGGGAATGAAGATGGTCTTGATATGGAGTACAGTGAGGCTGAGGCTGAAGAACTCAAGAAGAATGCTGAGGTGGGTCTGAAAAACCTTTGTCCGCTAACAAGAAGCCTTTTTGTGTGAAGTTAAACGTGATGGATGTTAAATGCTTTGTGCTACAGACGGGAGAACTTCCAAACTCCTTCAGACTCATTAGTGTGGTCAGTCACATCGGCAGCAGCTCTTCGTCAGGTACACACGTTTCTCTTGATGTTAAAATGTGTCTGATGTTAAGGGATCGTTCACCCACAAAAAATTCTTCCATCACTCATGTCATTTCAATTTTTCTGTGGAACACAAGTAGATATTTTGAGCAATGTTATAGGGTTGTGTGTCCATTCAATGCAAGTCAACAGGTTGTTTGGTTACCAACAAATATCTTGTGTTCCTCAGAAGTAAAAGCACATAATTGAAATGACACTGTAATGTGGGTGAGTGATGAATTTTTGGATGAATTATCCCCTTCAGTGCTGTTATATAAGCTGGTTTGGTGCTGTGATTTGCAGGCCATTACATCAGTGATGTGTATGACATGAAGAAACAGTCGTGGCTCACATACAATGACCTGGATGTGTCCCGCACACAAGAGTCCAGCGTCCAGAGGGATCGAGATCGCAGTGGATACATCTTCTTCTACATGCACAAGTATGTCTCCTCTGTTTCTTACTCATGAGCCCTCGGCTTTATTTTGACCGGAACATGCTCAGATGTGTCATTGAGCTGACAGTGCCGAAAAGGTGATTCATTGAAATGATTCAAATTGAACATGTGCAGAACTTGTGCCTGCTGGTGGATCTCCACAGAAGTGTCATATGTAAATAATCCTCTGCATGGTGTGTAGGGAGGTGTTTGAGGAGCTGTCTGAGCTGGAGAGGGCAGGGGGAGCCTGTGACACGGGCCGGACCGTCCTGCAGCCGTTATAAGACACTGATGTGCTTCAGCGCTACACTGAGCCGTGGTAACCGCACCCTCATCGGTACTGCTGAACGCCGGCCACACACTTCAGCCACTTTCCTGTTTCTCTTTCTAGTTCATGCTATGAAATGCCCTTCCACACGTAAACTACAGGTTAGATGGTCAGCGCTGTAGAAACAGGTACAAAGTGTTTATGGGGAGGAAGCAAAGAAAATAAATATATATTAAAAGCATATTGAGTTCCTTAACGCTGTAACTTCAGCCTCAAAGTTGCTGTTTTTTGTCTTTATTAAAGTCATTCTGGTAAACTTATGCATTAAGAAATGGGCAGAGAATGCTTGTTCTCTGTAACCTTGTTTTCAGCTTTAAAATGTCTTTATAATCGATGGCATAGAGAAACTATTCTTGTATATGTTTGCCTAAGAGTGGAACGGCAGTTTCGGGTGTCCGTTTCTGAGTTTGTAGTGCAATATTTGTTTTGCCGGCTGGATTTCTCTGACTGTCCTGTAGTGATGAAGAGGATGAGGAATGTTGTGATTTCTATTCCAGGTTTCCGGATGACTGTTTCTTTTACTTTTCTTTTATAAGGTTTGTGTAACAAGCTCAGTGTTATTGATGTAGCTTGTCTTTTTAAAGCTGTCACTGCAGGACTTCTTCACACCTGCTCAACCCGTTTCTTTTCTTCCTTTACATTGTGAAATTGCACAGCTGTCATGTAGATCGTCTTTCTCCAGAGAGATTTCAAATGAAACCTTCACTGAAGTACATCAGTGTGACTGCTTCATATTAAGTCAGTGGATATTTATTTTAGGACCTTGTTTATATTTTGTAAGCCAGTGTCTAATGCTGTACTGTCTAGTTTTCAAAATTGACTTGTTCATTTTCTGTTGATGAAAGAGAAGTTGTGTGTATGCTGTTCTCTCCCACAGTGCTACAAATCTAATTCATTGATTAGTATTCAGTCTTTGACTTCCTTAACATTTTAAAATAAAATTTATTTAGAAAAACACCTGCTTGTTTTATTTAAGGATGCAAGACAAGAGGCAGATCAATTCAGGACTGCATGTTGACAAGTTCTTGTTTTTCCCACACAGCTGAAGATCTCCTGCAGTGCGTGTGGTCCTCCGTTTATGTACATCTCTGTGTGAGAGGTTTCAGATGGCTGCCGGTTAACCTGTTGAACTCGTGGAGAATGTAGCTCTCTTTCTGTAGCATCTGGTGACAGCAGAAACATACTTTATTATAGTGTATAATTATACAGTAGTAAGGGTCATGTAATGCACAATTGAAGATTTCAACTTAATTAAATAGCTGTAACTGGTCATTATTCATGGTCTCTTTTTAGGTTTCATTTCAGCCTGCTGTACGGCGGGTATATGGGAGCAGTTGTGCTCTGCTGGTTAAGGAGTTGGGCTTGTAATCAGTAGGTTGCTGGTTTGATTCCAGCGCCGGCAGGTAACAACTAAAGTGCCTGTGAGCAAGACACCTAACCCCCCAATGCTGCAGGGATAGCTGCCCACTGCTCTGTTTTTTTCCCCCCACTCCTCATGAAGCATGGGTTAAATGCAGAGCTCACGTTTCAGTTTCACTTGTGGAAGGGTAAATCTAACTAAAACATGCATTCACAAGAATTAAATGTGGATTATTTATGGGTTTCAATATGGAACTGTTTTGTTTGAACTGTCCGTAATTTGTCAGAAATATTCCTCTGATCAGTGTCTGAGAAAACAAGCCGGAGTAAATCTTACTGAAGTGCCGTTTCATCAGTCCTACCTCAGTCCACTCTTCCTCAGTCTCGTGTCTGTATCCAAGTAAGTGGCAGATTCCATGTGCTGTGACCACCTGCCACGAGAAACTAACATTAATCACATCTCACAGGCTATAAATATATACATATACGCATCAAGACGATACCATATTTCTTACTGTTAGGGCTTCGTGAAGATCCTGGGACGTTTCTTCACATTGTTGCATGACATACTCTACGCCCAGAAAGATGTCTCCTAAATTATATTCATCTCTGTAGAAGAAGCACGGCAGTTTGCCTGGCCTCATATCCTTGGGGAGGGGGGAAAAACTGCATTATATTTTGTACTTTGTGGGATCGCTGCTGTTATATTGCGTTGAGATGTTCAGGTGGGACAGTTTGGTCTGGTGAAAGCAGCACACGGGCACAGAAACACGCGGCTGGTTGATCACACATGCTTGTCTATGGCCATGTATGAAATGAACTATTGATCGCTGGCGAGGACTGCTGCCCGGGCTTCTTTTGTCTCCTGTAGATTACATTTAATACTACACTACAAAACTATCAACCAAATGAACTGTAACGCAATGTGGTGGTGCTGTCAGCAGACGGCAGCGGTACCTCATAGAAAGGAAACGACAGCACGTCGGTGGGCTGGTTTCTCCTCCTGTACACGCGGTTAATGCGCTGAATCCTGCGGTTGTCCACACAGATGACGCTCATGTCAAACTTCTGAACGCCGAGAATGTGTCGCAGCGTCTCCACGTCCCTGCGCAGCCTGACGCGTCTCAGCGGAACCACGTGCTGCAGGTTCCGCAGAACGACCCCCATCACAAACACCCCGGTAACATTTAGGGGCACATATGTGACGTCCTTACTAAGAGTTTCTGTTGCGTTGATACGCGTGACTGTGTCAAACGCAGAAACGTATGTTGCTCTTTATGGACAGCTGGTTTATGTCAAACTAATACTAAACGTGACACAAACTGGCGATGAACGACAACCTCGACCCCGCTGGTCTGCTGCTACTGCGCAAGCGCGAGTCAGCGCCACTACAAAAGAAAAGCTCGCATATTTATGAAAAAGAAAATGAAGTGCATAATTTCAAAGCGTTTTAAAAACAGGTCATTTAAATAACCCGTTAGCATTTTATTATCAGTTTTTCTAATGCATTTGCCTATTTGTTGATTATGTGCGATATGTCTCCCAGGAAGCAGAAACGGAACTTCCGGCGGTGGTTGGAGGTCACTGCGTTCAAAGGGATTAAACGGCGTTATTGAACGTGACAGCACAGCACAAAACGTGAGATAACGAGGGTCATTTTAGCTCTTTTAAACGGCACGAGAGCTCAGGGTTTTACAGTCAGTGTCGTTTATTGAACTTCGTTGTGTTTGTAATTTAAAGCACTGTTTTATCGCGTATAGAAATGACGGTAAAACACTAAATTGCTCGTTTGCCGTGTTCATAAGATGCTCATGAGACGATCTGTGTGTAACGTGTGGTGACTGTCAATGGCTTGCGCTCATACAAACAGTTATGATGCGTCTCGTGGGTAATAGTCGTTATTTAGTCGTTAATAGTCGGGTCATTTCTTGGTCAGTTTGATGGACAGGCTGAAGTGTAAACGGTGCTATAGTGTTAATAACAGTGACATGTTCAGCAGCGCTCATGGGCGGCGATCACGGGCACAGCAAACTCTCCATGCCGGACTACAAGCTGTGGAAATGGGAGGGAACGCCACTGGAAGCGACCCAGCAGAGGCTCGCTCGACGCGGACTCAGGGACCCTTGGGCTCGGTAAAATGAAACCCTTAACATTTTGTGTTGTGGTTACGGTGATGTTAGAAATAGTAGATGTAAAGGTTTAATACCCTTTACTTTACATTACAGAATGTGAAGAAAAACTGCACAAGAACAACAATGTTTGTGTTTTTGCAGAAATGAGGCCTGGAGATACACCGGCAGCTTTGGCATTCCAGTGACCTTCAGAGATGTTCTCATGCGCGGGTTTAAGACAGGATTTGCAGCATTTGTTGTAGCTCTAGCGGTGGAATACACCTTATTTCCCCCAAAAAAGTCCCAGCACTAATGTTAAGTGAAGTTGAAGCTTAAGAGAGCCGGTCGCCGCTGGACTCTGCTGCAATGTCAAAGCCTGTTGTTGTCTTTCCACGCAGACATTAGCCCAGAAAAGGCTTCTTAATACGTTTCCTAAATCTGTAGAATAAAAATAAATGAATTACCTTGGGCTGTTTCTGGGAGTTTGATATATTTATTTGAGCAAACAAAGTTTTAACCAGGTTGAACTTTTTTAAATTATTTTTTATATAAAAAACAAACAAAACATTTGCCATATCCCTGTGGTTGTTGTGTGGCTGAGATATGTACTTTCCTCCATATTGTGTGAAGGGCCACATACATTTTTAGTTTGAATCAAAAATATGCTAAAGCACTCAGTGTTTTTAACTGTTATCAGCTAGAGAGAACATAAATAAAATCTTGCTTTTTTCTAATGCAGTTAATAATTTATATGAAACACAGCTTACGAATGGCTGGTTGTTGTTTTACAGTGACATTTTACAGTGCAATAGTGACCAAAAACTATTTACCTAAAGTACGTAGACTGCATTGACATGGGATTTTCAGCTACAGAAAGAAGCAATGTAACCTAATAAATTACATTTGACAAACATATTTGATTATATATGCATAATAGAGCAGCAGATCAATATTAAAAAATTACTGTTCCATCTCCCATAATCTTTTGTTTCCAGTTGTGTGTTTCAAACGTCAAACATATTGGAGGTGAGAACATTAACTGATGGGGTGTACAAACTATAAAGTAGCAGTGGAGAACTGGCCCTCTCGGTAAAGCCTGGTTTCTCCCAAAGCTTTTCTTGATTTATGAATCACTGGAGGTTTGGTTCCTTGCCACTGTCTCTCAATGGCTTGCTTACTGGGAAACACTGACAGTAAACTGCCAGTAAAAAGGTCTTAAATACTTTATTACTTCTTTATTACTATCTTCTCTCATTCTCATTTCATTATGCAACATACAGACATTATGTGATTCTTTATTGCAAAATATTGCAAAGTCAGCTATTTTGGATTTTCTGAAAAGGGGATGAAAATGGAAATAGCATGTATCTGCTATGTGATTTAAGCGATTTTGTTCAAATTTGAGCTGTATGTTTGCTCCTAGATACTAATGATATGTAAGTCAGTCATACAGAAGGAAGTGTCATTTAAACCAGTACTTTAAAAAGATGCTTTTACATTTACCTAAGTTGCTTCTTATTTTGTCAGAAAAAAGAAGAGATGGAAAATGTGTATAACTGTGAACAGATTTTAAAGTAGTCCTCAATTATTTTACAAACTAAATGCATGTGACCACTATTCATTCAAGGTAGGGCTGAAGCTACTGAAATGCAGTTCCTTGGATTGTGTGTTGAGGCAGAACTGCAAACTAAATGCGGTTCCTTGAGGACAGTGTGTTGAGAAGGATCTGGTGTGTCAAAGGCTGCAGACGGGTCCAGTAGCATCAATTGGGAGGATTTGAAATCCACCCTTGCTGTCCTCAAGGCTAAGGTGACAGACAGCTGCGCAGGTCTCAGTAGCAGCAGCAGCGGGTCTCAGCAGTAGCAGCAGCAGCGGGTCTCAGTAGCAGCAGCAGCAATGGGTCTCAGCAGCAAAGGGTCGCAGCAGTGGGTCTCAGCAGCGCTCCTGAAGACAGACTGCATGTTGTCCAGCTGGTTGTTCTGTGAGAGGAGAGATGATGTGTGGTTGAAAACGGCTGGAGTTAAACAGGTCTGTACACAGCAAAGAAAGTTGTGCTATTTTTTTGAGATGGGTTACACATATTTGGTTATTTCCTGAAAC
>JBAJNP010011393.1:0-14844 GCA_036877545.1 Yasuhikotakia modesta
AGAGGCACCAGATACAACACAGAAAACACACCGATCCTGATCATGAACTTCACAAGCTTGTCCTGGTTCTCCTTCTCCAGAGGAATCTCCATTCGGACTCTGTTCAGCGCCACGATCCCAACCAGCAACAATGAGACGCCCACCAGAACGTCCAGACACAGCGGCGCCAACACAAACCAGCGAAGAGCGTGAACATCGTACAGCCCCACGAAACAGACCCCACTGATGTTATCGCCCTCGATTTTATTCAGAGCCAGCAGAGTCACCGTCAGCAGGCCTGGGATTCCCCACGCACTGGCGTGGAAGAGCAGAGCTTTCTTCTCAATCGCCTCACTGCCCCATTTGGGTACGGCCGCCAGGAACCAGGTGATGGTCAGGATGACCCACCAAATGCTGCCGGCCATGGTGAAGAAGTAGAGAACCATGAAGAGCAGCGTGCAGGCCTTGTTGTGTGAGCCCTGAGTCACGGTGGAGGTCCGGTACTGAGCTGGGTTCGCTGGGTTACATGCCACGCGGTCCTCCAGCAGGAAGCCAAGAAAGAAGACCAGCGACACCATCATGTAGCAGACGGCGTAGAAGATGATGGGCCGCTCGGGGTAGCGGAAGCGCTTGACATCAATGAGGAAGGTGAGGAAGGTGAAGAGCGTGGCGGACAGGCAGACGATGGAGACAACGCCGATGAAGTAACGGGCGAAGGCGAGTTCCTCGCGCTGGAAGAACATGTTGGGGCAGGGAGGGGAACAGTCATGCACACCCAGAAATCTGTAGCCCAGCTCAGGTTCAACTTTGAGGTCACGGGGGCACCAGAAGCCGTAGTCCCGCTGAACCGATATGGATGAGCTGTCAGTGGGGTCCTCATTCATCAGCAGGTCCACGGCGCGAGGGTACGACTCGTCACAGTCTGGAAACCTGCAAATATAAAACAAACAGCAGTGAAAGAATTATCCTGTTATTCCTGGTCAGTATCCCTTTTTCCCAAATAAAATAGGATCCTTATTTCAGTTTAGTTGGTTCAGTGAAGATTTGAACAACCTGTTATTTCAGCACATGTATCAACCACCGGTCCAGCTTTTAAAGCATGTCTCCCTTAATAAATATTTCACTTTTGTTCAAACATAATTCTGAAATTGTACAGATTTGTTTCAAGCTGACATGAATCCTAAACATATTTCAAACTCTTTAAAAAAGCGTTTCTTGTTTTTCAACTTTTCCACTTAATAATTTTGGGGTTCTTGAGTTGTTCTGTCAGTACCTGCTGCAGTCCATCTCCTCCAGCCAGGAGACATCAAACATGTCCATCAGCTTCTGACAGTCTCTCCTGGCACGGGAGCAGAGAGCCCTGCAGGGCAGAGACGCGCGGCCGTACTCCACACACACCGGAGCAAACAGAGCACACAGGAAGGATCTGAGGTCTGCAGAGCACTGCAGGTTCACCATGGGGTGAAAGGGCTGATGGGAAAAAGAGAAACAGTTAGAGAGAGATTAGGAGAGATTTCATAAACTGTCACAGCTTGTTTGGCAGATGTTGAGAACGGTGTGCTATGGGACGAGAAAACCACACATGCTGTAAGTGATATAAGTGGTCAAAAGTATTTTACTTATTTTTACTTTAGTATTACACATTCCTTGTGTCACTGTGAATGATTCCTCAGTACAAAAATAAGCCCCTCCACCACATTTAACACTGCAATAAAGTCTTACCCTACTGTACATTAAACTGTATTCTGAAACTACACTACAGGCGCAGGATGGGTTAATAATGCGCTTTCTTTTTCACTTGAAGAAACTATTTTACACTCAGTTCAGCTCAATGTATTTTTTACTGTTATGAGCTTCAGGTTGTGGGACTTCTGGAACTCCAAGAGGTAAATATACAGTCAGCAGGTTGTCAGGGTAACAGAAACCTGATGCCCTTCTGCAGGATTACAGGCCAGTTTGGCAGCTTCAGAAACACTTTGTGCCCTGAAGAGGCCCCAGTGCATGCTGGGATACAGCAGCTGCAGAGCTGCACATTTCAGTTCAAACCTTTGCAAGGACAGACAATGAACTTCCACCTGGAGTCAGCCAGTGCGCACACACTTCCTGCTGGGCCTCGCTCTGTGTGACTGCCATGTTTTTGGAAAGACCAGAGAGACTGACATGCCGCAGCTTTGTGAGTGTAACTGCCTGCTAAACTTTATTCCCCAGAGGAACAATGTTACAGATCATTTTCCCACTAAGATAGACACTGGGCTAATGCTGGAGAAAAAAATCTTAAAACCAAAATACCAAATCCACAGAATGAAATGAGGCCCAGATAAAAGCGTTGTCATTATTTCAAGCAGCTTATGAAAAAGTTTGTTTGAAAATATTCCTCCTTATTAAGCAGATAGCAGAGAGATGCTATCAGAAGTTGTAGTGATGCTTTCATTCCCCAAAAAAGTGATTTGTTTTGATTATATAATTGTATATAGTATAATTATAGAATATAATTCTCCGTTTTTAAACTGAGACTTCGATTTACAAGCGCTGAACAACAACTTGAGACAGAGACTTGAGTTCAAACACCACTGCTTCCTGCCTCAGAGGAAAAACTCATTTCATGTGGTTTCAAACGAATACAAATTCTTTCTTCTAAGGAAGATATTTTTGACTCTTTAAAGTCACTATAGTTATTGATGCATCATAAAAGTATAAACCGTAAAGCCAGTGTTCAGTATAACCACACAATATTTCTGTGTGAGCAACACAATCTGCATCGGCCAATAGAGACGCCACGACAGCCACATAAATCTTCTGGTTGTCGGAACGTGAAATGCCATTTTTTGCACTTTACTCGGAAGACAGAACACAGATCAGAGTCTTTTATTCTCTGAACATGCGGTAAAGCCCTCAAAAAAAAACCTGACAAAAATGTAGTGCTGCCAAATTAGAGGGACATGATCCTGAGGGCTGAAGCGATCTAAGGAAAACAAACACGAGAAGCGTCACACATCCATCAGGAGATGGATGTGCCTTATAGTGCCTAAATCCATTAATATCAAAATCTCCCTCTCTGACTCCCGGTGGGACTCGCCCTCACTGAGACATGACTTTTCTTCTGATAATGTCACGGCACATCAGGGGCTGCAGGAGACAATTAGAAAATCAAACTCTCTTTCACTCATTCTACACAGACTTCTGCATGAAATTCAGCCCATCAGTTTGGAAACATGACAGAGTGTGACAGTGTTTTCAAACTATCCTACATTCATATATATACACATATACATAGTCTATTTATACACATACACACATAACCCTCAGCTACTGACATTACTATACAAAAGTAAAATATTTAAGATCCAAAAACTTGCCTTCACTTTATTTATTTTCTTTAATTTCAGGAGATTATCCTGTTTTAAAGGTTGTATTTTATTTAGGATATAACAAACACAATGGATATTTCACTCATCCTCTGCTGAGATGAAACAAGGCTGATGTAGAAAATAAGAAATTTACATTATAAATGTCTTGTTGTAATGTCTCGCTGTAATGAATGCATCACTCACACTTACTCTGCATGTGTAGTCTTACACATGTTGAGCTGATCTGCATGTGTAAGACTGTGCTGGCTAATTAAATCCTCTCAGGGTTAATCTGAATGTCTCAGACAGTGTGGGAATGATGGGGGGAATCTGGCACGGATGCAAAAGAACACATTTGTCTCTCATAGCCGCCAACCGCCTGCTGCCACACTGCAATGGATGGATTAAGTTTCTGCCTGTTTTTTCCCTGTCAGATTCATTTGAAGGGTGGATGAATAGAGGTTACGTTTAAAAGCTGCACCTGATGCTTTTACAGATTCTGATGAGAAAGAAACAGGAGATATTCAAGCACATCCGTGTCGCAAACATTTCAACAGGTGAACAAACAGACAGGAAAACTGAACATATATCTGGGGAAGGTTGACACTGTTTTGTGTTTTGCACTGTGTGAAGCAGATGAAACAGTAGCATTTCAGTGTCAAGTCTGCTGTAGATCTAAGATGGTATTATGTCAACATTGAAAACATGTTCCATATAAAGCAGAATATCACATGTTTGTATGTGGTTGGATGGAGACGACTGCAGGTGTCTGGACAGCACAGACACCAACAATGAGTGAAATCAAACCCAAACAGGAAACACCCCCCACCAAACACAACAGGTGGAATAACTTGAGCTGACGCAGTTTCTGCTTGTGGAAAATCCAGTTTTCCAACCCTGCAAAGAGTCTCCCAACTGTGTTCAGAACAAACCTCAAAACCTGACAAAGAAAAAAATACATTCTGTCTCCCCTCCACCCACGACAAAGATAAACTCTTTCTGCAGTCACCGATTGACTCTCCACTTTCACACGACTGTGAAAGGGGAAATTGGGCAAATGTAGAGTTATTTCCTTAATCTGAGCTCTGGAAGAAAGACAGCAGAAAGAAAGAACATCTCGCTCTCACACTCGTCTCCTGTCATTCAACTGTTCTTGAGTTGAGATCAGACGTTTCTCTGTCCCGCATTCCCCGAGTGTTTTTAACTGCCCCTCCATGGTTACCCTCTGAGGATAAGAGTCTTTGACAACTCCTCATCCTCAGGGGTCAGAGGTCAGAGGGAAAGACCACCTCCTGGGAACACTGAAGCTTGTCCTTTTGAGATGTTCCACTAATGTTTGTTACCATGGTGACATGTCTACCCAGTTAAGGAGGGCGAAAAGGAGCGAGAGAAAACAGGAGATGGTGAAAGAGATTGAGTCCACCTCAAAAGAGAAGAAAAAACAGCAGCTGTGTACAAACGACAGGAGGTCTCACATAAACACAACTACACAGAATTAACACACGGTAACAGCAGGATGGAAAATAACTGACATTTAAATGAATTTAAACTCCTGTGCCAACAGGTTAATACTCACTTTAAACACAAACCAGCACACAGGGTCCCAGTTCATTTATCTTTCATAAATTCCTGTAGACTATGAATTTTGCAACCCTGCACAGGCGACAGGAGCCTCAGATAGACTTGTGATGTTTGCTCAGGTGGACAGCGAAATACCATCACTGAGATGCTGCTGGAGTAAATACAGGGAGGGTGTTTGAACAGCCTCAGGCTGTTCCACTAACAGGGCGTCTCAGGGTGATGTAACACACATCGACACCCCTGACGGAGTGATCAGCAAACACCTCATCAGGTCACATGACCTGCAGGAACTACAGCAGGACTCTGAGAGATAGACACAGATAAACACTTCTGCTGATCATCACTGAAACAAGAGGGAGGTTCATCCATCCACCATTTATATCAGTCAGAGATGATCAGACTTTGTTAATGCTTTTGTGTCACACAAAAAATTCAGACACTGAATTTTTTCCACTGATAAATAACATCCATTACACACAAAAAACCTCCAGGCAACATGAAAGATCTCATTACATTTCATATAGATCATGATTCATCAGAAACAGCTGCAGCAATCCACACTGTACACACTGACTTACACACACACACCGTTACACACTGACTTACACTCACACACCGTTACACACTGACTTACACTCACACACCGTTACACACTGACACACACACACACCGTTACACACTGACTTACACACACACACCGTTACACACTGACACACACACACACCGTTACACAATGACACACACACACACCGTTACACACTGACACACACACACACCGTTACACACTGACTCCTATGATGAGGTTAATAAATCACTGAAACTACAGATCAAAGGTTCACCAGACAGCACACGCAGATTAGATAACACACTCAGATCTAGTGGTGCACACTAGTAAGTGTAGCCTCTCTGTAGTGCATCAAAATACCCAAAACTCAAAATAGACCAAAACAGCAGCTCTGATTCTGCTTCACAAATAATTAGAATTTAACCATTACAACTCTCAACAGCCACCTGCGGTCTGACTGATACAAGCTAATCAAGTTAACAACCACAAGTTTCCACCACAACAAGCTCCATGGCAACCACCATCTCTCGTGCCCACCTCAGCCAGCGGTGTAGGACAGAAACACAGGTTCTCTCACCTCCATGGCCAGAGCGGCCGTCTGCTGGTCGTAGTGGTTCAGAAGGTTGGGCATGAAGGTGGTGTTATACGGCAGATCCTGACACATCCGCAAACCGATGGCCTCACAGGTGAACATGCTGTGACTGCCCACAGAGTCCATGTGGATGCTCCTGCAGGAGGTGAAGACCTGGACCATCAGAAGACCAAAGATCCACATCCTTCTAAAGCAGCAAGCTGCAGTAGATTAATCCAGGTGACCCACAGGGTGAAACACTGGTGTGAGATCAAACAGCTGCAGAGGAACACAGGGGTTTATTCTCCAGGCAGATATCATGTGTAACATATATTAGTACCACTGACTGCTCACATCTATGTCCTGCCCTCTCAGATGGGCCTCGTAATACCTGCCTGTTGACCCGTGTCTCGGGTCAGTTCACGCTTTGATCAGAACCCTAAAGCAGCGTTTATACAAGACCACCGAACGGATGAGAGAGTGTCAGGGTGGTCTGAGACAGATCCTTTAAACGGAGCAGCAGAATGAGGCTTCAGCAGCAGATAGTGGATACCTGCAACAACACAAGTCATTGTGCTCAGATAAACACCCAATTTAACTGGTTCACTTCATTAGTTTAGTGCCTGGGCCATTAACATCTTTTGCATTTGTGGCATACATTCACAAAAAACAAGTAATGTGAGAAAGAAATTACAGCAAAGCACATACAGTATCTGCTGTTTAAATGTAAAGTGTTTACACATTATTGTACACAAATGCTCCATCCCCCTAACAACACGTCTGTGTGAGTCCAAACACACACACATACACACACTGCCCTAACCTAACCTGAACAGTAACCAGCCTTCAAAACTCAGTACAGTACAGTAACAATGCAGTAGAGTACAGTACAGTAGAGTACAGTACAGTAGAGTACAGTACAGTAGAGTATAGTACAGTAGAGTACAGTAACAGTGACAGTACAGTACAGTACAGTACAGTAGAGTACAGTACAGTACAGTACAGTACAGTAGAGTACAGTACAGTAACAGTACAGTACAGTAGAGTATAGTACAGTAACAGTACAGTACAGTAGAGTACAGTACAGTAGAGTACAGTACAGTAGAGTATAGTACAGTAGAGTACAGTAACAGTAACAGTACAGTACAGTAACAGTACAGTAGAGTACAGTACAGTACAGTAGAGTACAGTACAGTAGAGTACAGTACAGTAACAGTAATGATAAACACGCATCATATATCACATATGAGAGCAGAGAAACTGATGCATATGAAGTTTACCTCCGCTGGCAGAGATGCGCCGGTTCTCTGACACACAACACGCGTCTCCTCCCGCAGCAGCACCGACAGTCGCGCGCGTCCTCCGGCTTCCCTCGCACACGAAACACGCTGACCGCGGATCTGTGACTGATGTAAATGAACTACTGGAGATCGCGCATGAAGAGCGTCGCGGGCGTCTGGCGTCTCCGCATATTCCAGCAGAAACTCCCCCAACGCGGCAGCGCGCGACTCGCCCCACCTTCACGCGTTACGGACACGCGCTTTGCGTCCAGCAGGGGGCGCGCACGCGCTCAGCAGCCGCATTTAAATATGCGCTCTTACGAAGAATAAGCGCAATACTCTTACATTGTGTTTCTTACATCTCTTAATAACACGGAGGTGCAGCATGCAGCCAAACCGATGTCTATTTAATTGCTTTAAAAACATCATATTTAGTCATTACAAACGGCTGTGATTGGTTCGCGCTCCGCAGCGCAGATAAACGTAACAGATGCCGTGTGACCAGATTAGCCCGTGAGCAGCACCTGCAGCACGGATAGAAACTTACACAAATAACGCCATCAATGTTTTTACATTAAACAACACAGCAAACGTTTAAAAAGCTCAAGCTGAAAATTAATGCATTATATTTGTTGCATTATGAATTTATTTAAATGACACACTGCAACAATGCTGACATAACAAACATAAAACAATGTTTAAAAAGTAATAAGATGAAATATTGAGTCTCTGCGTTAAATGACAGATAAAACAAACTCACTGCTGTCTAAAAACACACACGGTGCTTTGAAATGAAACCCAAAGACTCTCACACAAAGAGGTATGGTTTGGTTTTTTAGTGGTCACGTCATTATATACGTAATTCAGTCCTTTCATCAACAGGATTATTCCAGAGTGTGAGATTTACTCTTCATCACGAGCTACTGCATACCAGTGTTTCTAGTCATAGTGTCTTTACTTTCATACACATTAGACAAAAAACTGCATTTCATAAAAGTTATTAAAACATCACTGGAGTTTTTGAGCACAATGCCTCATATCATACACAAAGTATGAATAATCATCAGCATGTTTTTGAAATGATACAAAAATTCAGTGTACAAGAAAAAAACAGTGTGTTCCAGTGTACAAGAAAAAAATAATCTCGTTCACAATTTGCAAAAACATCATATATGAAGTAATTTCACCAGCAATTATTACAACAAATGTAGCGTAGGACTGAAAAGTGTTGTTTACAGGTAATGTGAATTAGTGTGTATTTGTGTACATGTAGTTGTGTTCTTGTGAAGTGTTTTTCCTTTACGCACTTGAAGAAGGATGTTCAATGAGACGCTGACCTTGAGTTTCATGATCTGGGTCTGTCCTCCTCGCTGTCGCCTCCTCCAGCTGTTCAAACACAGTTTCATCATTACAGATACGTTCACTGGTAGTACTTCTGGTAGTACTTCACATACTGTCTGTCTTTAACTTTAAACTTAAAATCTGGTGGCATGTGAATTTGTTTAGCAAACCGAAAGTCTAAATGTAACACATTTCTTGGCATGGAGTCATGAAGCCATGGAGTGTGACATCATATCCTGTTGTCAGTGTTGTGGGGTTACAGGCAATAATTCGGCATGCCTTCAAAGAGCTGTGAACCATGTGTAAATATTTCACAGAACAATCCTCCATGAATACTCAGTGTAGTACCTGCTCTCTGATGTAGGTACGAGCACAGGGTCCGATGCCTCTTAATGTCAGACCCACAATGAAACACCAAACAGACAGTCCAGCCTCTACTGCAGTAAATGCAGCACAAGAGAACCACAGAGCCAAGGTTGTGTCCTGCAGAAACAAATAATGTGCAAATTCATTCCACTCCAGCCCATCATTTGCCTGTGAAAGCACCGGTCCTCACATACCCACACAGAAGTCACACATTACTACACAACTGCACAAATCAGACGCTTCAGCAGCATTTTATTCCTGCACGTCTATGAGATCAGATGTTCTGCAGCAGAATAACTCACATAGATGCGAGTGGCATCAAAGGGGCAGTTGACGATGACTGGAGATCTGGCATTCACAGGCATGTGAGTGTTATTGCATCCTTTCATGAGGACGCTTCCGTCGGCTGCGATGGTGAGACTGATTGCCAGCAGCAGCCCCACCAAACATGCAGCCGACAGCAGCGCGTTGATGCAGGAGCTGAACAGCAGACTGACGTGCTGCAGGAGAACAGATGCGTTAAACACTGCAGCACAGTCTGATGAGTTGCCGTCACACTTGTTACTAAAACACAAACAGGTTACTTACTAGTTTCCAGTTGGTAATATTTCTCGAAACCAATATCGCCACAATTCCATTTGCAATACTCTGAGTGAAACAGAGGAGAATTTGATCCATTTTCATTACATTTACGGTCATGATTATTTTATTTGTATTTTAAATAAACATTTTAAAGCAGATTCTAAACATGCAAGCCATGTCATTTTTTTCTACTAGCCAGAAAACGTTTCACACTAACAACTAAACCAACAGCAAACATTACAGCCACAATCACCTGCACAGCATCTAAACACACAGTAGCAATACAACAGCGTACAGTCGCTCACCAGCAGTCCGGAGGTGACAGATATGATGTTTGATACTGTGTACTCGGTTGTGATCTCGTTACTGGGTTTGGAAATGTGTCTCAACACACTTCCATGAACGATGGCACTCAGGATGAAATTGACATGACCCACAACGATGAGGGTGAGTCCTTTCTTCATCAGCCTCGCGGGCCCCTTCTGCTTGTCTGCAGTTCAGGTGAGAAAACACACATCCAAACACACAGTACAGTAAACTCGCCTTTATAAAATACATTACACCGGCCCAAATCGTTTTTAAGTAAGAATGACGCATCAATACACAAAGTCCAATTTAATGTTTCTAAACATGGTGAATAAACTCTGTCAGCTCTGCAAACGCTTTTAACGCCGTCAGTTACAGCACAAGTTAAGCATTTAAAGAGTGTCAGCTGTCTTACCGAACACACACATGTTTATATTCGTGTTATCGCTGCCTGAGCTTCCGGCTCCCTCGCATACGTCACACGGGACTCACCTGGACAGCGGAAGTGGGCGGGGCCGCAGCGCAAAGATCGTTCAATCCGTGCAGTTTTACTGCACAAACTCCGTCATTTACCTGCTTAACTTACACAACCGTCGACATTTACATACACATTAGTTTAGTCTCACAAGAAGCAGCTAATGTCCGCATACATAGAGCCGAATGAGCACAAGTGACGAACACACCCCACAAAACAAACACAGATAACAGCAGGAACGCAAGACATAAAGTGTTCAAACGTCATTTTAAATGTGAATTAAATTGTGTGACACACTAATTATTGGGAACAACGTTGCTGATATAAACGTTGAATGTTCTTATAACGTTACTGCATGTTTTAAAGAACATTACAGTTCCCTGTTAGCTGGGAAGCGATTTTATCAGAGCTAAAAATGGGCAAATGTTAGAAGTCACATATTAAGTTTTCGCCTTCAGTTGGAATGAATGTATTTGTGTAGATGCAAACACATGTAAAGAGAAACTATGAAAGCATCGACCCCTTGTGGAGTGCAGAAATATTACTCCAAAAGAACTGAAGGTCTTTCAGGTCATATTCATTTTCATTGTGTGTAACATGTATTTAACAAAACTAAAAACACAATCACTGAACAGATTATCAGAATGGAGTTTTATTTGAACTGTACTGTATGCTAAATGTTCACCTTGGTACAATAAACAAATACAAATACACCGAAACCCAAACCTACAGAACCAACCTGGAGTTTGGAGTTGGTCTCTCAGAATATTGCATATAAAACAACACAATGAGCTCCAAACGCTGCTCTTCCACAAAAACAACCCAGGGAAGAAAGAGGATGTGGATCACAGAAGAGTTTGGTTACAAAAACATTAAACTAGACAATACAAATCTAATTTAACTGCCATTCAACACCAAAACACACTGGATGTCTGATCTATAAAAATACCTCAGAACGAACGGGTGGCTGACAGAGGAGAGAGAATACATCGACGGGCTTGTCGTTTTTTCTTGGTTCTCGACTCAAGTGAAGTTTTGTGAATGTTCCTGAGACAGGCCATTTTTTAAACTCCAGCTTCTCACGTGAGCTGCTGTCTGTCCGGGAGATTTATCACAAACCAAAATCAAAATCTTGTTTTCACCAAAAATGAATTCTAACAGATGACAACCCATTCTGACACAAAAACAGGGTGTAGATGAATATAATCATTTAACAGAAGAGATCTGTGAGCTGCTGGTTGCTGAATTTGTGCAATTCTGTAAATGAGAGGTCAGCGACTCAAAATGTTGGAAAGATCTAATAATTACAAATCGTCTTCATTTCAGCAGAAAACTGCCTTTAGCTCAGTCTGTTCCATTAATAGATACAATGTATATATATAATTTTATTATGAAGAACTTTTAACACTGAACACAAGCACACAATTGACGTAAAGAAACCAACGCTGTTGATAATGCAGAAACGAATACTGGACTAACTGTGATAGTGAACTCTGGTACATGCCCATATAAGGCAAGAGGAAGAAGACAAGCGCATGACATCTGATGTCACGATTTCAAGCGTTGTGACTGGTGACAAAAAGAGGAGTGGCCATTGCACATCACCACACCTCCCAACAAGAAAGCACCGCCCACCTGCAGTAGAACAGGTAGAAATGATGTCCTCCCCTCAGAAATAAAGAAACAAACTGAAACAGACCCACCAAACGTCCTGGGTTAAAACAAAAACAGATAAACACTAAAACTGGTTAATTAAACAGGACAGTAGCGAGACGTCTCCGTGCTGATTGCTTGTTCACTCAATTACTGTCTCTTGTTTGCAGTTTTGCTAAATGACTCCTGTCTATCGCTCTGTGACAGGTAAGTTTGGAGCCTTGCGGTCAGTTGCCGTGGTTACGGCTTGCGAGGTGTTCTCTGTGCTCGTGGTGTTTGAGGAGCAGGTTGGGGGAAGGTGTGAGGCTGGGCTGGGTGCCCGGAGGCAGGGGGTGGGCCCTGGGCACCCCACCAGGTATCATGCCCTCTACCCATGCCACCAGGAGACACACCCACCACACCAGGAGGAAACCTGAGATGAAGAGCAGAAACACACTGAGGTCATCACCGGTACATTAGAAACTTATATAAACTTACATTTGACTAAATCCATTTGGTAAACTTGAGATATTGAGCTAGTAATATCTCAAAATGATCTTAAAATATCTTAAAATATCTTGCGCTTACAAAAACATCACCCACAAACACAAGTAATAACATGTAATTTAACATGATAAATGTTAGTAGTGAAACAGGAGGATAATGAGAGAGATGACGCTGTAGGACTGTTCGGTGAGTATTTACCTGGTTTTGTTTAGGTATACATTTTGTCTTGCAGGCCACCAGGAGAAACGGCTGGCAGAGGCTGGGAAACTCTGCTGAACGAGAGAACCAATCAGAAGGAGCAACACAATCAGGGGCGGAGACTGTGTGTGTGGGGGGGGTTAGGTCAGATGACTAGCTAGATCTGATGCTAGTGCACGCTGATGTAGGTTCAAGTTAATTTATGTACAAAACAGTGAGGAACAGGGGAACAAACAGAGCTGTTAGCTGCACACTGAAAACACAGAGAGTAATGAAGCTCACAGAGTCATCAGTGACTGAGATGAGAGCTGCTGAATGAAGGATTCACAGGATAGAGACAGAACAGATGTTTCTCCTCACCTGTAGGCTCCGCCGTTGAGCTCCGGATGCACCTGCTGCTCCATCGCCCCCCATGGTGCCGTGGTAACAAAAAATTCTTTGTTGACGCAGTTTCTGAGGCTTTCAGGGATACGACCTGAAAAACAGAATAAACCCATGAAGACCAGCGTAATACTGATGCTGGGAGGGACATTGTGTAAAGAACAACACCTGCATTCCATTGAGATTCTAGTGCTTAAGGAAGCACAATTTTACATTTTAAAATGTTAATATTGTGTTAAAATGATATTGAGGAAGGACATTGAATTGAGAAGAAACACAATGTATTAAGAGTCTCATACAAGACTCAATTGCAGCTCTATAGCTTTTTATTAGTGACTTGAGCTCAATGTCTGATATCAACCAATCACACTCCAGTATGCCAACATTAAATTACTAAATAATATTATTATTGTACATTTTACACTCCTTTACATTTTTTACCCTTTACATTTTACACTCTATAACATCAACTATTGTACATTTTACAAGTGTGTCATTGGAAGATTTTTATCTTCAACTTTGGCAACTTTGTCTAGAATCTACAAAACCAGGTTTAAAGGAGTGCATTGCTGACACTGAGTGAGGAAGACGAGGGAGCAGCACTGGGATAAGAGTCTAGAGGAGTGACGCTCTCACCAGTGATGGCTCTGCGGACCTCAGTGGCTGCAGCTTCTCTCATCTCCAGCGAGGCTTGTTCACTGTACCACGCCGTGTGAGGTGTGCAGATCAGATTGGGGGCATCCTTCAGTGGTCCCTGAGAGAAACTGAGGAACCCAGAGATTAAATGAGATCAGTTTCTACTTAAAACATGTCTGGGCACTTCTGAGTTTTTAATTTTACTTGTTTTGATGCTACAGAATTCATTGTTATGTTGCATTTGGTTGCAGCTGAGCTGATGTTCCCTTTGTTTGTCACACGTTACCTGAAGGGTTCAGACTCGTGTACGTCCAGAGCCGCCCCTCGAATTCTGCCCTCCTTCAGCGCCTGAGCCAGAGCTTTCTCATCCACCAGCCCCCCCCGTGCTGTGTTCACCAGAAACGCCCCCTGCCGCATCTAAAGACACGCAGCATTCACACACAACACAGTTTCAACACACACATTCACAACAGTTGTTTACACAGCACTCACATTGACAACAGAGCCTCAGGTCACATGAAACATGTTTAAAATGTTCCTGTTTGATGGTGATGTCAGTGATGAGGTGGTGATTGTGTATAATGTACCTGTTTGATGGTGAAGTCATTAATAAGGTGGTGATTGTGTTCGTTCAGGTTACAGTGGAGAGAAACACAGTCACTCTGGTACAGAAGATCTTGTAAAGTATAAACTCTCTGGACGCCCAGTGATCGCTCTAAACCGTCCTGCAGGTACGGGTCATAAAAGATAACGTTAAAGCCGAACGCTTTAGCTCGAACAGCTACTGCCTGTCCTGATCGACCTGTAACACACACATATATCAACTCATAAATCAATGTGGAAGAATAAAAATTTAAATAATCACAGTTCTTCGTCATATCATTAACTTAACACATCTTGCAGTGTATTCAGGCATGAATAATATATTATTATATTATATCTTGTGTTTGTTAATGTCAAAATGTCAAAGTTAATACGAAGCATCAGCACAAAAAAGTAACTGTTTGTCTTTCTCTCACCAAAGCCAATGAGGCCGAGTGTTTCTCCTCTGATGCGGGCGGCTCCTGACGCCACCTCCCTGATCTGCTCCACGCTCT
>JBAJNP010011394.1:0-14844 GCA_036877545.1 Yasuhikotakia modesta
TGTGTGTGTGTGTTGATGTGTGATGATGTGTGTATGGGTGTGTGAAATTGAGCTTTTTTCAATTTCTCTCCAGGTTCTGTCACTTTGTCTTTTTGCTTTTGTTCTGACATTAGCTGGGAATTGCCAGATCTAAAATAAGCTCTCATAAAGCTGAGAGAGAGAGAGAGTCTCACAGTCTCACAGTCTCACAGAGTCTTGACCTGTCAGTCAAGTCGCATCATTCTGCACTGTTGATTCTTAAAGGCACAGATCACCCAAAAATAACACTTCAGAAGTTATCCTGTTTGACCGCAACACAAATATTATATTTTATTATTATATTTAAAATTCTAAGAAAATTCTGGTTTTTTTTTACATTTTCAAGCAGTTTTTTTGGGTGAGATGTTTCGTGATGGGGTTGCGTGTATCGTAGCGCTTACTAGAAATAATTGTGTTATGGGAATAATTTTTGCATGTGTAACTTTGCATTTCTTTGCCATTGTCAGTTTGACAAAGTTGAGATTTATATTATCTGACCCAAACTGCAATTGCAAACATATGTACTGATGTTCAGGTGTCGCTATGACAACACGTCCCTAAATGTGTTATTTACTTGATTCATCTAAATAAAGTCTCACTGCAGATCAACACCACAGAGATTTCAGCAAAAAGAGGTGAAAATAACCTGAGGTGATGGAACCGGTTGTCCCGCTTATGAACGTTAGAATATCTCAGTCATCTCTTCTGCTTTATCATGCTTGTTTCTCAGTCTCTCCATCTCTTGACTCCAAACTCCAGATTAGCACCCGTGAGACGGATCGCAATATCCACTAATGGGCCATGGGAGGGATTGAGAGAAAAAGAGAGAGTTTCTCACAAGAGAAATATTAGCAAAGAGGAAGTGAAAGTCAGGTGAAGACAGAGAGAGAAAAAATAAAGTGAGAGTGTGGCAGACTGACAGATATATATGTACAGAGAGAGAGAGAGAAAGAGAGAGAGAGCGCTTATGCAAGAGAGGCAGAGGACCAGAGTCAATTTAGCCAGGCTCAGCTAGCTGTGGTAGTTCATTCAGCACTGAAGATCAGAAACCTGAGGAACCGCAAGACGTTTTGCTTCATGATGTACATCCTCCAGTCACACTGTGTCATCAGGTGAGACGCGGCTCTTTGTATCAGACCTTCAGGATCTACCTATGAGAGCTAAAATCCAGGTTCAGGTTTGGTTTGTGGAGACGTTGTGGTGGTTGCTCACTTTTGGATGTTCCTGTGAGGAACAGAAGAACTTTGATGAACTTTGTGTCAGTTTTTGATGGTTCTTCAGGCTGCTGTGTATTGAACAGAGATGATTTCCATCATTTCAGTAGCATCTGATCCAACACACTGTAGATGGCTTGTACTCCGCGTTGTATGAAAGTGATATCTGTTTGTTCTCAGCTCATATCAGTGTTGCTGCAGTGGCTCTTCTCACTTAATGGGAAAGTTGTGTAGTGCATCTATTTAGCCTCAGAATAATTGATGACTTCAGCGAACAAGTTCCAGCTTAGCTGTTATTTATTTATTAGATTTTGTTCTCCCAATTCGTTTCTGACTTGCTAGCATCCTCTAACATTTATTTATAGCGAGTGTCTCGCTTAATAAAAACGATGCTGAATAACACAACAGCTTATAAGAGCGTGTAAATGTTGTCATTTAATCACCTGATTCACACGCTGGATTTTTCCAGTTTGTTTTGCATGTAAATGATGTTGCTGGTGTTTTGTTTACATGTGTCTTGAGCGCATGTCTGTTGACATGTTAAAAACTAGGAGAAAATAACCATTTCAAATGTAACACATTTGCTTGCTTTGCAAATGTGTCTTGCTTTGTAGGGTTTTAGTAATAAACTGATTCTGCATTTTGCTGTCCATATAAACTCATGTCTCATTTCCTCATACTCTGTTTTTTATTGTTGATTTCCCTATAGAAAGTTTCAGGGTTTAATCTGCATTGTATTTGTTGTAATGGAGTTAAATTAAATGAATCTTGTTTCAGTATTGATCACCCGGGACGTGTCTCAGGCTGTTCTCTGCACTGCCTGTTTGAAATGTTAGTTCTGCTCTTATGTCATAATTGTTGAGGTAAATTAGGAGACAGAAATAAAAGAAACGTTGAGATGAAGTTGCAAAGCTGTTTGTTTGGTGTGTTTAAGTGCAGCTTTTGTTTGTGAGGAGCAGGTTCTGATGAAGGCAGAAAACTGACAGCTGTAATAAAGCCGTCAGCGACAGAAACCGTGACTGCAGCAGAGCTTAAGAGAGATTTTCATCTGTCTGAGAGTCTGAGAGAACCAGAGACTAAATCTAGAGGATTCAGTGTCCTGGTGGAACCTCAGTCACACATATTAAATGACATTTATAAATGACGTTCCGTCGCAGCTGCAGAATCAATATGTCGACTGACTGAAACAATGTGACACGCATAAAGGAGCCGCTAGCATTCACCAATATTAGCCTCTGAAACTTCTAGAATCTTCTCCCATGTCTTCAAACAAAGATCACCTCTGTGTGTCTGTGTATGATGTAACAACAGCTTTAGGAGACGCATCACATGAGTCTTGTTTTGGTTCTTCTGGTAATTTCCAGAAGATTTGATCAAGTGAAAATGGCTCTCTGTCAGATCTGAGGAGTTACGTAATTATGAATTATAGTAGCTGCTGATAGATAGAGTGACAAATGCTTTTATGTTCTCCTCATACTATCTTGGTAGAGGTGACATGTAAATAAAGGTGGCGCTTATGTTCCTCTGGCATTTTGCTGCCAGCTGTAGGATTCAAACCTGTAACCTTTGAGTTGCAAGTCTGACTCTAACCATTAAGCCATGATGGCAGTTATATGCTATATCTCGTTGATCATGGCTTCACCCCAGTAGAGTTGATCTAACTTTTGGTGTATAATGCAAACTTCCCTCTTTCTTTTTTCTCGTTCTCCTTCTTCGTGTCTGTAGGTGGCTCGATGGCCCGAAACGGAAGAGAAAGAACAGCCAGTGTTCGATGAAGAGCATGTCTGGTAAGACCCCCTCATACACCCCCACAAAACACAATGCGGTGGTCTTACCCCTCTGCTCTCACAACACATCTCTGATTGCACATTTCTGAGGAACTCACAGGAAACCCGGAGGGAGAAAAGGGGTCTCCGTTACCCCCCGATCTTCCTCACAACTCCAGCTTTGATACTTAGCCGCAGAGACTTGTTATTATGGGATGTCAAAATGTATAAATTATATGTCACACAGGAAGGTTCTCACAAGGGCTGTACTGTCTTTCAGTAAATTTATGAGTCACATTTTCAAGTAAAATGTGTTTTTAGCAGTGAATTGGTATGTTGGTTTTAAACAGCTAGTTTAAAATTGTCATGAAGTGATTTTGGGAATTTTGTCCTCTGAACTAAAACTCCATTATTGTGTTTTTGCTGTGGCTTCTAGATAAACAACTGAACTCAAAACAAATGTACTGTCATGTATTCAGGCAAGAGTCTTAACTATTTAATGAAAGTATATTTTAGTATGTTTGTTCTCAGAAACGTTATTTTTAAATGTCTTGTCAGGTTAAGTTTACAGCTTTGTTTGGGGAATGTTAGTAATGTGACTTGTCATGTGTTTTAGATGTTATAAATTTAAGCAATTTATTAATTACAGTGTTTTACAGATAAACAGTTTCATTTTGTTTTTTTCTAGTCAGGATGTTAGGATAGGATATGTTTAGCTTTCAAATCAAGTTACAGAGCTCAGAAACTTTTATCCATAAAATCATAGAAGTTAATTCCATCAACAGTTCTGAGGTGGATTCTGATAAAGTAATTTTATATTCATAAGAAAAGTTTGTAATCAAATTAGTGGTAAAAAACTACATTTATAAATAACAATGACTGAAATTATCAATGACTTTCACATAGTTCTGGGTTGTAAATGTCTTAATTATGTAATTTGCAATGCCTCATGGGATGCATAGCTCATGTGTGTTTGGTTTGTTTTTATTTATCAAGCACTTTTTGCTTTTATAACAAAGTCTGTTGAGCTGGTTGGTTTTAGTTCCCAGTGCAGAAAACGCATGTGAAAAATTCTTGCAGAAACCACCGAAGGCCACTGAGAAAAGTGGGCAGTCAGTAGTGAGATCCGCAGCCGCCACGTCCTTTGAATGCTTCTCATTGCTGCGTCCTGATTGGCTCGTCCTGCGGTTTGCTGTTTTTTTGGGTTACCTCATGCCAACAGCTGCTCAATAATCCAGACCCACCCGTACAAGCGCTTCAGTTCCTGACCCTGTGGCGTGTCCACGCCGGGCCTTTTGTGTCAGAAACACGGGAAACCGTCCTAAAAACACAAAAAGTGTCCAAGAAAAACAGACTCATGGGTTACAGTCTCACACAGGGAGTTTAAACGTCCTGCCCAGCTCCTGCTTCCTCACTGGCATCTGCAGTTTCAAAATCAGCTGTTTTAGTTCTACAAACTACAAACTACATCTACAAACTTTCTAACATTAATGTATTTGCACCAGTTGCAAAATTGAAATGCTAATTGCGCTATTTACATTTTTTCAATCATTTATCAGTTGTTTGTTTTATTGGCATTTGCTTGACAAATTAAAAATGCTGTTCCTTTAATGCACCGTTGTGTAGCATTTATCTTAACTGCATTTTGTGAGCCAATAGACATTAACCCTGTGTGAAAGCCACAACGTTTCCCTCCAACAATAATTTGTGAACCTGTGAAATCCGTCACACATGAGCAGAGAGGATCAGACAGTTTATTGGCTTATGACTTTCTTCTGAGAACGACTGTGAACCAAAAACTCACATTATTGGTTAAGCATCAAAACCTCATGGCCTGTACATGTCCTGTGGTAAACCAGTTAAAAATGTCTGGAGTTCTTGACAGGAAACGTTTAGCATGACTAGCGTGTGATGTTTGTGTTTCGTTAATGTCGATACAAACTCTTTGTCCTTTGTGTTGCAGGGTACATCCCCAGCTATCTGGAGAAGGATGAGCCCTGCGTGGTGTGTGGAGACAAAGCTACTGGCTATCACTACCGCTGTATCACCTGTGAGGGGTGTAAGGTACGACACATCTGCTGTTGTGTGGATGCAGTGATCAGATCTGATGGTCTGCTCAGGTTGGGTCCATCTGATCTGTTCTGTGAGAAGCTTCAGGCTTCTGGTCTGTCAAACCCAAAACCTGGGTACAAAAATCTCACTCCATCCTCAACCTCTTATCTTCTGCGTGTGAATGTGTTTGTGAGTGAAGGTGTCTTCATACTTCACTGGTAATTTAAGTACCATTATAATTGACCTCAGAGTGTCATTATAGTGTAAAATAATGCAGCACTGATATTACTAACACTCTCTCCTTCTCTCTCTCTCTCTCTCAGGGGTTCTTCAGACGCACCATTCAGAAGAACCTCCACCCCTCTTACTCCTGTAAGTACGACGGCTGCTGCATCATCGACAAGATCACGCGCAACCAGTGTCAGCTCTGTCGCTTTAAGAAATGCATCGCCGTCGGCATGGCGATGGATCGTGAGTGACCTTCACACAAACTAATGCAAATAACATACAAAAGAACCGAACATGCAAACACAGACATGCATATGTATGCGCTCGCAACATGTGTTGAGTCAAAGGTTCGTTTTCAAGCGCAGGTTTGATCCAGTACAGCCTGGGGCTGCGGAGAGTGCAGTCTTAACCCATCACTGTTGTTTGCTTGATCAAGACGTTTAACCTCCAGGATTTAAGCGAGACGGACACGGAAATGCGCATGTGGAAGAATGCATGCTTTACAGACCCCGCAGAGGCATTCAGCGTTCATAATCGAACCAAACAGAATCAAAACCAGTCTATTGAACACATACACACATACTTACATAACATGTTAGGGGCTCACGAATGCAACCATGCGCTTGCATGCACAAATGCATGCTGACAGCCAATGTAAATTAAGCTTATGCAAACTGAAGGGCTGTGTCTGGGCCTGTATATGAGCAGACGTCACACACATATGAAGTGCACATGTTTCCCTCACACCACAGAGTTTAACTGAAGCTCTCTCTCTTCCCCTGCCCCACTGTGAGACTTTATGTCTCTTGATCAGTGGTGGGAAGTAACTAAAAACAGGGTAACTTTTCCAGTAAAAAGGCACTTTTTCCAAAGTCATAATCAAACCCAGCTAAGAACGTTTCCCTAATGTTTCCATTAAGTAACAATGTTTTTTTTAATTTTGGACTATTCAAAACATCCAGTTCAAAACATTCAAGATATTCAGTTTCTTTACAGTCTTTACAGTTGCTTAAGAATAATGTTAAGTAATATGTATGACTTTTGAGAACATTTGGAGAACATTGTCCAACATTTCGAGAACATTCTTTGCTAGCTGGGAACTCACTCTCACTCATATATAGCTTTGGTCTCTCTCTCTCTCTCTGGTGCAGTGGTTCTGGATGACTCCAAACGGGTCGCGAAGCGCCGTCTGATCGAGGAGAACCGTGAGAAGAGGAAGAAAGAGGAGATGGTAAAATCTCTGCAGAACCGGCCGGAGCCCAGCAGCTCCGAGTGGGAGCTCATCCGGCTGGTGACGGACGCTCATCGTCATACCAACGCACAGGGTTCCCACTGGAAACAGAAGCGCAAGTTCCTGGTGAGGAGAACAGAGAGTCTGTCATGTGTTCTGATGAAGATAATCTGCAAATACAAACTTCAAATAGGACAAAACGTTAGCAGCACAATAAATATTGGTTATATTTTTAAAATATTATATAGATGAAAAGCATATTTTCCATCAGATGTTTCTTGTGTGCGTTGAAAACTGTCTGTATTACTTTCAAGATTGCAACATAACAGCATAAAATGTCATATTTCACAGCAACGTCAGAGGCAAATGTTTGGATGTGATCGCTAATATTCCGTTTATCTTTGTGAGGGATGAAAATAACAAAAAGTGGATATCCGTCTTTCAGTTCAGCTTTCCTTCTGTGCAAATTCATCCCGTTGAGAACCATAAACAAACAGATTCTGTGGAGAGATGAACATCACAGATGCTTCACGGAAGTCTGTGAGAAGAAACCAGGATGTATTGATATTTCTGATAGTGAGAGCGCAGCTAACAGGGAACGTTTTCAGGACGTTAATGTATGTTCTGTAAAAGTTTGCTTGATGCTGTTGTAGTGATATTAGTAGAATGTTTTTTAAACATTATGTATTATATATCAAAACTTTATTTTCTAAATTAATTAATTTAATAATTTTATTAAATTGATAGTAATCGTAGTACAATTTTGACAGTTTTTGTTATGTAATGGAAACGTTAGAGAACGCTCTTACAACCTAAAATTGTTAGCGGGACATCTGGTTTTCCTGTTGATATATTTACATCATCTGTGTCAGTTTGATGTCTCTCTTTGGAATGAAACTGTCACCTGACGTCTCTCTAATAACATGCTTTATCTGTTTCTCTTTAACTTATTCCTGTGTGTCTGCTCACAACATTTCATTTCAGATTAGCGCATCGCTTTTGTCTGTCAGCGTGGATTAGCATCTGTTTACACAGCTTGCTAATCAATGTAATAAGTGACAATTCGAGTTTGCAAGCTTTGAGACGACGCATTCAGTTGTGCCAACAGCAACAGCGAGTGTTTGCGTGTGTGTTACTGACAGCTATTGCAGGAATGCGGCGTTGCAAACGGGGTCTTTGTGGAAACGTCTCTGTTTATGAAGAGGGAAGGAAAGAGAGTTGAGATGGTATTAATCTCTCTGCAGTGGTAGACAGCAGGACAATATACCACCCGCTGCCGACGGTGTCAGCCTGACTGGAGGACAGGAGAAGGAATGCAGGGTAGAAAAATACAGGCTGTGTCCTAAACATAGTAAACTGCCTACCTAGTGAGCATTTTGGGGAAATTAGAAGTGAAGACCAGGCAAACGTCACAAGCAAAGTGACAGAATCAAATAGGTTACTGTAAATGTTTGTTGGACAACTGATCATTATTTGGATTAATTTAGTGATTGTGTTTGTGTGTGTGTATGGGTGAGTGAGTGTGTGTGTGTCTGTGTGTGTGAGTGTGTGTGTGTCTGTGTGTGTGTGTGTGTGTGTGTACTTGTACATCTACACTTTGAGGACTTGTGTGAACAGTTAGGTCTAGAATTACATGAAGTATAAGTTTAGGCATAGACACTTTGATGTGATAGGATAGGGTGTGTGTGTGTGTGTGTGTGTGTGTGCACACCGTAGGAGACACAAGCATGTGTTTCACCACAGATCCACCACCACTTTTCTCAGCCCATCCTTCCAATCACCACAATCTCTGTCAGAACTCGGTGTGCACCAATCATAACACTCTCCTCATGTTACACGCTGTGACTCCGGCCACAGGGGACACAGAAACCACTTCCCCGTCCTGCTGAGAACTCCTGTAAAATGGCTCATAAAAATTCAGCCAGTATAACCTTTACTGCCCATATATTCCTCCAATAACACGACCCCAAAACTCCCTCCGCTCTGTCTCTCTATAGCAACACGCTTTCTGTGCTGTCTGTACTTCAACAGGGCCGTCTTTAGACCTCTGCGACAGAAAGGTGTGATTACAATTTGGATGCGTTCAGGGCCCCTGTTGCCCCTCCTCCTGGGAGAAGGGAGAGAAACTGATTGGGTCGTGTTTGTAAAAACCAGCACGGCATCATTAAAACTGTCCCATCAGCCCAGGACAGCACAACATAAACACAAACACAAAAATCCTAAACTTGGTACCTCAGGGGCACATTCTGAAATGCAGAACAGATTCTTTTGTGTTTTATTTACAGCCCTGTTATTCCCTCGCTGTGCGGTCTGCGCTGTAAATCTGAATCGGTGTATCTCCAAGGCTTTCTATCGGCTTAAGGAATAATAAACGGAAATATTATTAAGAGTAATTACCCTAACAACTCGTCTCTCTGAGGTAAAGTGTACAGAGCGAAAGCTGAACTGAACCCTGTGTTCTGTCACGGCCTCTGAGAAATGAAACACACTCGCAGCCACAAATAAAGAGTGTTGGCAGACTGCCTGCGCTGCTTTTTTATCTGCAGGTATTTCTTAATTTTAGTGTTTTTGCTTTTGTTCGTTTGGTTGTTTATCAATGTGACTGAAGTGTTTGTGGGCTGAAGTTGTCACACTTGTGTGAATGACGCTGATGTGCCTCTTTTTAAGAGAATTGCATCAGAAAAGAACTGACAATACAAAAACAACAGCAACAATAAAAAACGAAATGTCATTGTTATTTTGCTATTTTATAGGTTCATCACATGCATTTAAAGTCTTTTGTTTATGTAGTTTGTGCATCTGTTTATTAATCTGTTTTTCGTTTCTCTGTCTGGCATTTACACTCAGTTTTTCCCATCAGTTCCTCAGAATTTATTCACCTGTTATAGTTGTTATAGCTGTTATATGTGAGGACGTTGTGAATGGGGTGTGGACTGTATTAACAGGCTGCAGATAGGCGATCACATTTGAGTAATAATATACACAAGATCTCAGTAATCGAGGTCTGGCTCTCGATTAATAATGTCTGTTTGGACTCGGTCGTGTAAAACACCTCGTGCGACACACATAGTTGAACATTGCTCTGAATTCTGAGGCCAGCTTGGCTGTTCCCCCACAGTTTTGGGATTTCTAAGCATAAGGCATTTCAAAGCTCTCAGAAGACTGAAGTGATGAGACAGACCCACACACTGACTAGTTTCATACTGTACATTCATTTCAAATATGTCTTTTAATTAAAAAATACATTTAATTATTATAAAAAATGTATCAAAAGAGTTACATATAGTTACAGTTTGTCACCAATAAAGGGTAAGAATGTTTCCCTGATGTTTAAAAAATGTTATTTTGAAAGCTCAAAAATGTAAAACTTTAATTGTTTAAAATTGTGGTATTAATGTTATTGCTTGTTTAAAGCAACGTTAATGGTGTAGCTACTAATGGATTATGATTATATGATTTTAAATATATATATAAAATGCTAAAAACCATTTTACTGAAGTTACTCCATGACGGTTTTTGATAACTTTGAGGAAACTCATGGCTATGTTAGCCAACATTCTGGGAACGTTTGCTGTTAGCTGAGACAGTTGTGCTCTGTAATTCAGATAGCTGTGCGCTCCAGATGTTGGACTGTTGGCGTACAGTCTAACCATGTTCCGCTTTTTCCGCATGTAAGCTCATGGCTACGCGCTTCGTTCTGGTGGACTTGTTATTTCAGTGCTGTGGTCAGTTTTTCCCTCCGTCCAGATGTAATAATCACCAGATATTTCAGAGACTTCCAAAACAAAGCAGAGTACAAGAATTGGCCGACTCAGGCCAATTCACATTTGCAGTTTTGGCAAATTAAGTGTTTTTTGGCTTGACGTTTTGTAACTTGTAAATATTGGCAAATCAAACTACACATGTCGCTTGTTGTTTTCAGCTACAGTATGAAAGTAATGCAAGCGCAGAACTTTAAAGCTGCAGAAGCTACAAAAAGCTGCAAACTTTGACTCTCTGTCGCCATCTCTGTTTGAGACATGAAACCGCAGGTTACTTCACATTTCAACAGATGTAATATTTCAACATTTACTTTAAATCATCATATCTGATTAATATTAGCCCCTAATGATCTACTGGCCCAAGAACTGCCTGGTTCTGTCTCCTAACTCATCTCCACCAGATGTTGTCTGTTAACAGTCATTCTTGACCCAGATTGAATGTGTTTGTCCGCAGCCGGAGGACATTGGACAGTCTCCAGTGGCGCCAACATCAGACGGGGACAAAGTGGACCTGGAAGCCTTCAGTGAGTTTACCAAGATCATCACACCGGCCATCACACGCGTCGTGGACTTTGCCAAAAAACTGCCCATGTTTTCAGAGGTGAGTTGGTAGTTGCTTTAGGTTTCTGTTGGTGCAGCTAATTAGTTTTGTACAAATTGTTAGCATTTTCCAAGTAAATCTTTCTTTTTTCTCATACAGTGAATCATAGTCGGTGTAATTGACTGAAGATGTGATCCTACTGACAGAATGAGTCAGAATGAGGCTAATTACAAGTTTAAATTAAACACAAAAATGAGTTTATTAAGCCGGTGATCCCAAAACTGTAAAACATTTAACGTTAAAAACATTTAACATTAAGGTTATTTGTATGTTTTTTGTTTGTTTGAATAATCCATAATAAAAGCTGTTTTTCCCTGTTTTCTGCTCAGCAGTAACACCACGGACAGGTGTAGCTCATTCATGTTTTTGTCTAGTTCTAGCAAATCATTTATACTTGTTCAGTTTTTTAACAGAGAATTAAAATGACAAGAACTCATTTTGACTCAGTTTGCCAGCACAAATCACACATTTTGCTTCCTGCTGTAAATTAGATTCTTTGTTATTGTTGTAAAATGATTCACCTGGTAAAACAGTAACACATAGTTGTGTAATGTGTCAGTGTTTGTGTGCGCTGTCTTTCGCCTTGCAGAGAATTGTACAGTTTCATGCGGGTTTAATGAATGTTTGTTTTTAACTTGCATTTGACTTTGTCACGTTGCGTCAGTGAAAGCTGCATTCTCTTCATATTTAAAGTTCACTAACTCAGATGTGAGCATTCCTGCACAGTAGACTACACAACACCCTCATGGCAACAAATTTGTTATTGTCTGCATCATTCATTTACACTGTCATCCACTGACTCACTGCCATTGAATGGTTTCACACACAGTAAAAACACACACAGTGCAATACAAAAAATAATAATTACACGGTGTGGGGAAGATTTCTGTGCTTGTCTGTTACCTGACAGGAGCTTGTTGCTTTTGTAAATGATGTGAAACGTTTTATGTCTGTGTTGCCCCCGTTTTATCCTTCGTTTCCCTTCGCTGTTTGAGTTTCAGACTCAACTGGTATATTTGAAATGCATTTCAGAAGCAACAAGCTTTATTGGCAGGAGAAAATAGTTTTAGAAGGACTCACTGTAGCCTGCAGGGAGACTGTGAGCCATTAGACGATATAAATATGCAATTTTTCAGGCTGTCAGAATGATCGTGTTAACATATGTGGTTAATTAAAATCGTTTTCTCAGCATCGCTTGTTTTGTGGGTTTGTTTGGTTTTAATGAAACTGTTTAAGGTGCAAATTCACATTTTTCATTAAATGATGGAAAAATGCATGTTTACACGTAATTATTTACAAGTTACAAGTCAAACGCAGACAGAATGTTTAAGACATGGCATTTGCATTTCTTGCATATTGAATTTAATTATCCAAGCTGAACACAAGCCGCCACGAGTGCAGCGCTGTAGATCACAGAAATGTTCATGCTAAACAAGCAGAAGACTGTATCTTTACACACATACGATTATCTTCATGAAGTGTGAGGAAGTTCATTTGCATTTCTGTGTTTTGTTGCAGTTAAAGTAATACAGAATCTGTTATTTTGTGGAAGTGAGAAACATGTTGAATTCCACACTTGTTCTTTTTTCTGTCTCTAAAAATAAAACTGTTAAAAATAATTGTAATTTATTTGAGATTTTTGTTGTGTGTAGCTGCCCTGTGAGGACCAGATCATTTTGCTGAAGGGCTGCTGTATGGAGATCATGTCTTTACGGGCGGCGGTCCGATACGACCCCGAGAGCGAGACCCTGACGCTCAGCGGAGAGATGGCCGTCAAACGAGAGCAGCTGAAGAACGGAGGGCTGGGCGTCGTGTCTGATGCCATCTTCGACCTGGGCAAGAGTCTGGCGCAGTTCAACCTGGACGACACGGAGGTGGCGCTGCTGCAGGCCGTGCTGCTCATGAGCTCAGGTGAGGAGATACGAGGAGAACATCCGCTGAACTTCCATAACTTACAGCTTACTGTTTAATAAACTTAACAGCTTATTAGGTTCCAGAAGTCAATTGTTTTTGTTGACTGATTGACTGATTTAACAGAGCACCAGCGTAGCGTTTGATGAATGTAGTATTTAAAATTATGAACTTGGTTAGCATGTTGTTAGCATGACAGTAGGCGTGGGGTTCCATTCATGGATCTGTTCTGTTTCTCTGCAGATCGCACAGGCCTGACGTGTATGGAGAAGATCGAGAAGTGTCAGGAGATGTACCTCCTGGCGTTCGAACACTACATCAATTATCGCAAGCACAACATTCCTCATTTCTGGCCCAAGCTGCTGATGAAGGTGACGGACCTGCGGATGATCGGCGCGTGTCACGCCAGCCGCTTCCTGCACATGAAGGTGGAATGTCCCACCGAACTCTTCCCCCCGCTGTTCCTGGAGGTCTTCGAGGATCAGGAAGTGTGAGGCACCCGGCTGGAGAATCAGGAACATTTTATAAACCGTGTTTCCTCTCACCCACCGAACTCACCAGCAGCCGAGGGTCTTCAGAGAGACGCCTTTCATACGGGGGTTTAGCCAACAAGTTTTTTTACAGAATACTCAGCCCTCCTGCAGAACTGGCCCTTCTGTCTGTGTGTAACGTCTTATACTGGTTAACCAACACCTTATAGACAGAAAACACACACACACACTTTATTTGAGCTCACAGTTACTCATTATCTGACACAGTGAGGTTATGTACATCACAGATAGACACTGCACTACTGTACAACACCTTTACTCTCCCAGCTAACAGCTTTAGGTTGTAAGAACGTTTCCAAAACGTTAAAATGTTCCAGGAAAATGTTCTTAGACGTTGTATTAACATTATTGTTTGGTTAGAACGTTATTTAAACTTTTTTTATTCTGTAACTTTTTAAAACGTTCCACTACTTTAGAATAACGTTTTTGATATATGTGATATATAATGTTGAAGAAATGTTCTACTAATGTAAACACAAGAACATTTTGGAGAACTTTTAGATTGTTAGCCAATGTTCAGAGAGCGTTTCCTGTTAGCTGACAGATTGCTCTTACCAGGTGGTGAAGTGGTTAGTTAATTTCAGTTCTGCAGATCTCAGCGTTTTGTGAGTTTACAGTTTATACCCACATAAATACCTGGAGTTCTACATTAATGTGGTTCTTCCTGAACAGACCTCGTTGTTCTTGACTTGTTCAGCTGAGCCTGTGTGTTGAGTGGGAGGAGATTTCTGAACCAAATCAGGTGCTATATTTAACTAAAGTTTCTCTGAATGATTTGGGATCATTGGAGAACGTTCTCTCTCCCTTCACTGTAGGTCTGAAAGCTCTTGGGCGGTTTTTTAATGTCCGCTCGGGGGGGGTGCCCCGGCGGGTTCTTCTTGCCATTGTTTGGGCTTTGTGTGCCCTCACACCGGCCCGTTTTGAATAATAAACGAGCTCCTTTGTCTCACAGGAGTGTCGTGCAGAGAGAAAGAAAGAGATTTTCACCCCTGAGCCTTGATGACATGCGTGATGGGCACGTTCTACAGGTGCTGGGAGGGAGTCAGTATTACCATCTACTGGGGCCCAGCACACACACCGTTACACTCAAACACACCTCAGAACTCGAATGCCTCATTTTTACTGTACACACTGTGGCGCTGTAGCTCCAGACACCAACGCAGGGCTTTGGTGGTCCGGTTCAGCCCCTCTATGCGCCGCTCAGATGCTACTGTTGCCCAGTCTGTGTGAACACAAACACATGCTATTGAGGGGTCCTGGAGGACCGGCTGTCGTTAATGTTGTTTTTTGTTGTTTATTTGTTTTTGTTTTACCTCAGATGTGGGCGCACCTCCAGCTGGCTGCGGGTTCAAGACTGTCCCTGTGGTGACTGGTTCTACCTCACCTCTGAACACAGGGCAGCTACCCTCAGCCTCCTCCCACACACACACATTTAGATACACATACACTCTCACACACACATTAACACACACACACATTTAGATACACACACTCTCTCACACACACACACA
>JBAJNP010011395.1:0-14843 GCA_036877545.1 Yasuhikotakia modesta
TGTTCTTTGACTTTCCGCAAACAAATGCCTTTTAATTTATATCTGTAAAATATAGATTTTAATAAGAATGAGGCGAGGTGGCAGTCTTAATGAGCAATACAGAAGTTGGCAAAAGAACCTGCTGTTGTACAGAACTTGACACTTGACGCTTCCAAAGCCACAGAGAAATAATAAAGATATATTAAAATATGATTACGCAAGCACAACTGACCAATATTGATAAGTAAAAGCACACAATGGTAACTGCTGCTTATCCAAGATTTAGGTAAGCTCACAAATTAGTTTTTACCTATCCAGTTTGGCAGTTTAGATGAACATTAACCATTTTGATGCAGTTAAAGAAAGAAGTGTCAAGTCCTGCACAAAATGAACACAAAATGAAACATTGCATTTACAAATCTGTCTCTATTTGTAAAAATCACCTCATGCTTACTAAAATCTATACTTTACAGATTCAAGTCAAAAGACATTTGTTACATTTGTCAAATACATGTGTAAAATGAATCATGTTCACGGATAAATGTGCCTGAATTTGTTAACAATTTTGACATGATTTTCATCCCATAAAAAATGAAGCATCTTACGTGAAACATCACACTTACGAGACAAACTTGCCCATCTCCACCTGAATGATTGGCTCAGGTAGCTGTACCTCCAGCAGTTGAGTGTCAGCCTGTGCTGGCTCATCTGGTTTAGCAGGGTGTGGTGAGAAGATGCGTAACATCCCCATGAAACTGCCCACTACAATTTTATCTGGATCAGACGGGGAAAAAAACACTGCATCAGCTGCGGTTTCACCTGGAATGAACTGCAGTTGGACCACCAGATGGCCACACCAATGCTACCCTGTCTTTAACACTGCAGCTTATAACTCAAACCTATTTATGAACAACACCTACGTAAATATAGATTTTAACAAAACCAGACTTCAGTTTAAGACGCTGGACAAAAATATAATTTTGTGATTTGTAATTTGCAACTTTGTTTTTAAACTCACCATATCCAGTACCACTGTTATCCACATCTCCAACACACATACAGCCTTGATCAAACTCCTCCCCCTCTCCCAGCACTGACGCCCACCAATCACGTGCTTTGAACAGAGACATCCTGTAGAAAAGATAAGAGCCTTAACTTGTCCCTACAACACCTAATAAATCCTAAAAACTTTCCCTTTAAACTATAAATTGCTTTACATTTTTACACAAGACTCATACAGTTTAAATATATTTATACAGTGCTTTTCAAATTTTGCATGGTTGCAAAGCAGTTTTACATATGATAAAAGCACGCACACAAAAAAAAATAATTTTAATCATTTATAGAATACACTATTATTAATGAAGTCCATTGTAAGGGGCACTTCCTGTTGCTGGTTGGTGGCATGAAAACTGATTCACAATAGCCATGTCATTGTAATCAGCCCTCATTAGATATTTTTATGTAAATGACTCAATGCATTCAAAAGATATGGGACACTTTCTGTCCCCATAAATTCATTGCCTTACCATGGCAACAATGTTCAAGAAATCAATCTTTTCACAATCTACAATCTTACAATGTTTCAAACATCTCTGAACATCTTTTTTGACAGACTTCATTCTAACAGTTAGTGACAATATGACTGTGACTTACAATAGCCAATCATCAGTCATATGTATGTAATTAACCCATATTTTAGCAATATTAAAAGTTCACACCATGCACCTTTCAAAAAATCAAAATGACTTTCTATTTATGCAAAGCTAATGTGTGTCAGTGTGAAAGCTGTTAGACCAAAGACTAAAACACATACCAAGTTTCGAACAGCTTACATGATATATGCAATTTTTTCTGCCCCATTCCAAGCCTCCCTGCCTATAGGCCCTTTCAGTGCTTGGAAACTAATGATGAAACAGTTGCAAGCAGTAATGACGGTCGCAAGCACTACGACGCTATTGCCAGCTGGTGCTGCATAGTCGTCACATACTTTAGTAAATAATTGAGAACTATTTTAAATTCTAAGTAATTCTGCTGTAAGTGGCAGACTTTCTGCTGTCAGTTGCTATGACTGTGACTCGCAATTTCCACACCATTGTGATGATCCCACAACACCAAACATATTTTCCAAGGTGGATGTAATACGGGGATTACACTTTTGAATAAGAGGTCCACCATTTGTTTATTTTTTAAAAAGGAATGTTACAAGGAACAGCCAGGGTCCTTCCGGGGGACTGGACTCCCACAAAGACTGCCTTTCTAATGGTCATGGGGGAGAAGACCACCATGCCAGCTGGAAAGCTGTTGCCAGTGGTAGTGGGGGCACGCCAGCAAAGCATGAAATCACCACCCAGACAACGAAGTTCTTCAGCTCTAGTCCCCATATGCCACTGGAAAATGGTGATGACATAGAAAGTGCCCCAATGGAGTATGGCATAGGATTGTACTCAAACTGCTTTTGTGAGGGCCACATAGACGCAGGTCCTGCAGCTCTCATTCGCTTACGCCCCCATAGCCTGCCCCTTGCCCCCTGCCCCTTGCTAAGCACCATGCTGCCATAGAGATGATACGTGACATGGCAGTTAACAGCATCATAGAACCTTCCGAGAGTCCCTGGGCCACACCTATGGTCATGGTAAAGAAAGAAAACAGGGGGTTGGGGCCCCTATGTGGACTTTTTTCAGCTGAATGTGGTTACCCGCAAGGACTCTTACCCACATCATTGAGCAGATGCAGGCAAGTGGCCCAGCACTGGTGTAGGTGAAGGACTGGCTGGAGACTCGGGCACATCCAGATTGACCGGCTGTGTTTTCCTGGGAGCAGAGGTCAAGTCCTTGCACTCTCAGTGGAGCAGACTGGAGCGACACAACAGTGTGATCTACCAATTGTGGCAGACACCTGAAGGTTCCTCGAGCTCTGCAGCCGGAGGTCATCTGATGAGTCAACGGGGCAGCTGGGTCCAGACACTTCAGCAATTCTAAGATGGTGCAGCGGCTACATCAAAGACTGTACTGGCTGGGCTCTGCTTTAACAACACCTGGTAGTGGCCCCTATGGAGCAAATCGGGGTGGACATTTTGGGTCCATTTCGCATCAAAGAGGCGGAACTAGGATCAACATCTGCCCCTGGTCCTGTGGGCATACAAAGGTTGGTTGGCACTGTACCATCCGCTGGCCCCAGAGACTGAAGGGAGACTGGGGAGGTTTCCCAACATTCACTTGTTGGGAGTGGAATTTCAAGGCGGCCAAGGCATGCTCAATGCTGGCCAGGACACTTATTGGAGGGTTGAGGGGACACCAATGAAGGGATGGTTTCTCCTGCTCCATCTCATGTCAATCATATCCTTAAAGCCTTCTCCATTTATTTGTTTCTAGATTAATAATCAGTATTTATGTTCAGCATGATTTTACGTTCAGCATGATTTAGTTACGTATATTAAGCATGGTCTTTTCTTAAAGGGTGAATCAGTATTTAGATCATTTTAATTATAACTAAAGAATCAGTAATTAGCCTTGTGTGATTAAACTTACATATACAAATATAAGTAAAGGTAAGAGGTATAAGATGTCTTGACATTGGTATTAGGGATGTGCACAAGTACTCGGTTAATCGATTACTCGAACGCATCAACGACGATCAAGCATGAAAACGATGATCCATGTGCTGGGTTTTTTTTTTGTTTTTCTTGTGCTAACGTTGAGGCATGGTCAAACAAGCAGGGTCCAAATCACAGGCAAACAGGTACAACAAGGTAAATCCAAAACTCACAGTCCAAAACACAAAGCAAGGGTCGAGGCAGGCAGCAATCATCAAAATCCAGTAAACAATCCAAAGCCAGGAGATCCAATAAACACAGTGAAAGGCAAAACAATACTTCGCAACTTCCTGTTTGCTGGCATGCTGTTATATAGCCAGCAAACAGGAAGTCACCAAAGAGGAAGCAGAGGGAGCAGACAGACAGTCACGGGGCTTGGGCTCCCTCTGCTGTCCAAGTTAAAGATCTGCGGGTCTTTAACTGTAAAATCCCCTACACCAACCCTAGGGGGACTGTGTAGCAACCCAGTGCATGATGAGTAAGCAATGTTTATACATGTTATTTATCTATAATTCAGGTGTGTTTGTTTTGTGGGTTAGATCCAAAAATAGGATCCCTCCACATAGTAACGACCATAGATTGTTACAATTTACCTTCACAATTTAGCATCTTCAATATCTTGACAATATTCGCCAGGTTTAGTGACAATCCCAAAGCCTAGAAATAATCAAAATTGTCAAGACAATCAAAAAGGGGTATAACTGAACCCACCACGTCCACGCCTACTGGCCACCCACTATGAAGTCTTCACCAAATTCCATATTTACTTAAATACATTGGAATATAATTTAAAATTCGACGTTACCGTGACAAACACAATTTAAGATATCACAAATCCTTTTAAATCTTTAGATAACAGCCATATATATTATTTTGGGTCGGGTCGACAAGACGAATACAGGAAAACACTTGACATAGTGACTTAGTGACACAGGGTCATAAGTGAAGTGCACGAACTTCACTTATGACCCCTGAAAATATAACGAGTTATCCCATGTTAATATCTAGACTGTGAGACATGAAACACGCTTACATGTCCACAGATTGTATAAACCAAGACAAGCCGCTTTCCAGACTAACTGCTGACTGCTTAACTGAGCTAATCCACAAACACTGCAGATACAGGGAATGGAAACAACAACTCCATTATTGCGGTTTCACTTACTATCATCTTCCGACATTTCGCCTTTATAGAAGATTATTATGCCCTTTAAATATATAACAGCCAGTTATTTCAGTTAATACACAGTACGGACCCAAACGCTGAAATAAAGTTTGCGTGCAGAGTCATTATTTAACATTCAGACCAAACGACATCAGATTAATGTTGTGTTAAACAACAACACAAACAGTTGTACCAGTAATAAGTGTCAGAATTATGCATATTATGTACTGGATTTTATTTTCCTGCTAACTGTCCAAATAAGTTAATTCATTTTGTTTAAAATTAGAATAATCGTACTGATACAAGTTTAATAAACGGAAAAGCTGTGAATTATCTACCTTTAGTATGAGCAGTAAGATATTTCAGATCAATTGTGATAAAAACAAGTCGATATCGCTCGCCTTCACAGTTGTCATGGTACTGACGCCAACACTACAGCGGCGTCATGTGACATGTCAGCGTTATTCAAAATAAAAGTCCCCAGCCAAGCAACTAAGCAAATTCATCTTTGAAATATTGAATTATGTTTTAGACTTGACACATTTGTATATACTAATAAGTTAAGTAATAATTTAAGTCTAAATAAGTAATTTCAAAATTAATTCCAAAATTATATTACCTCAGAGTCAAAGAAGTAAGTATAGGCAAAAACTATAAATCCAAATACAGGGTATCAAATGCGTGATACTCAATCTAATTAAATGTGTAATAAATAAAGATGCATTTTAGATTCTCATGAGGGGATCTGTGTAGATCTTTGTGCATGCAGCACATGCAGCAGCTGGAGCAATTTTATCTTAAGAAACAGATATTATGCCACAGTAATATCTTCAACAGTTTATTTGCTTTATTGTGACCATAGCAAGTTATTTTAAAGATATTGCTCTTATTCAGGATTTGGTCTTATATAAATGACTGCCCAGAGACTGATAATTGAATGTTTCAAATATGGCACACAAATACACCCATGGATTTACTACTTGAAATCCTTAAGAGATTGTTAGGCTGCAATTAGGTAAATTGGAAGCAGGGACATTTCCCTTAAGAACAGATGTGCTGCCCCCACTAACTTATATTTATTGCCTCACAATGGCAACATTGTTTGATATATGAAAAACATTCACAACTTACCATCTTCAAAGTCTCTCTTTATTCTGACCAAGTTTAAAATGACTGGAGTAAATTTATGAGGGCTCTTTAAACTCTAAATAAGTAATTTAAGTCCAAAATTACATTACTTCAAAGTTAAAAGAATTAAGTATAGGCAAAGACTATAGAGCCAATGTAACTCTGTGCACACACTTCTTTCTGCCAGTTAGTGGTGCTGTGACTTATAACAGCCACATCTTTTTTATCAGTCCCTACAACTGATGAAAATGTACAAGTTTGATTTAAATCATACAACAAACCAAGAAGATATGAGACACTTATTGTTCCCATTTTTTGCCCTTATTTGAATGCTTTCCCATGCCAACACCATTCAGGAAATTAAAAATTCCTTTACAATTTAGGATCTTTAATGTCTTGACATAATATTTGCAACTGTTTCAACCAACCATGACTGGTGACCAGTTCTCCATCACTCCAGTCATCAGTCACCCTTCAAACGTACACAAAGTCAAACTCACTAGCCTCGTCAACACGTATAACGAAGAGTCAACACTATTAGGATCCATGTGCAGTTCTATATTAGACAGCTCAGCGTAAAACAGGCAATGAGTCAACAATGGCAAACAGTCACTGATTGTCCAAAATAGCCAACATCTGAAAGGGGCGTGGCCCAGGTACCGGGTCTATGGGAAATGTAGTCTTAGACCTCAGTTCCCGCTGACGACCAGTAGAGGGAGCCACAGGAGCCGAATTCATGACAAAGTGAAAAACTCTCTGGTATTATTTACAATTTATTGTATGCACAAATCAAAGAAATAATTTACATTTATTTATTTGGCAAATGCTTTTATCCAAAGTGACTTGCGGATGTACTTGCATTTCCTGGGATTAAACCCACAATCTTTGTGCTGCTAACACAATGCAGGAACACTACTTAGTCACCATTACTCACCTGCACAGTCGTTCAATAAACCTGTCATTGTTTACTATATCTGTGAATCTGTGTATTGTTACTATTATCTGTAAATGTTGCCATTGAAACCCCTGTGAATTGTCATGTCCTGCCATTACTCGTTCACAAGTCAGGGCAGGTCTTCAGCCTCTTGATGATCGACGTGTCAGATCTTGATAATAGTCTGTTGCAAGGTGGGACCAAAGGCCCAACAAAGTCACGCCAACAGAAAACGCTAGATAAATACCTTGGTACACCAACCCTTGAGGCATCTGCAGAGGGCCTTGATGTCAGTGGTTGGCAGGTGCACATTAGCTCACTTTTTTACTGGCCAACGTTATACACTGATGTACTGACACATTGCAACACATTCACCACGTCAGAAAACCAGTGCTTTGCCCCAGTGGAGCAGAGCTCCCTTACAACTTCTTCCTGTGATTTCTGAACATTTCAGGTGGATTTCTATGGACATTGTGGGACCTTCGGAGAAAAGCAGTGCAGGTCATCGGTACATCTTGGTAATCAGTGGCTACGCAATAAGGTATCCCAAAGTGTTCCCACTGCATTCTATCATGACACCTAAGACCATCTATTCCTTGTTCAATTGTTCTACAATTTTTACAGTCTCTAATTTCACATCGTGGCTCATGGGGCAGCTGAACCATCAATTGGGCATCATCGCCATCAAGACAAGCCCATGCCATCCACAGACATATGGACTGGTGGAGAGATTCAACCAAACCTTCCCAAACTTTCTCACCACGCCAGATCCAGTCATCCAGACCATGTGAACAATGGTGGTTGATAGCCTAAAACACATTGAAAAGGAGTAATGCCTGTGGAGAAATGAATGAGAGAGATCTGAGAGATCTCTGTCCAGGAATCTCTGACAACAAATGTTGTGCATGACTGCAGTAGTTCCGAAGATATATCCCCATTTCCTGGTTGAGACGCTCCACCTTCCCATTGGACTGTGGATGATATCCAGACTGACATTGATATCAAGGTGTTTACAGAAAGTCTTCCATACGAGGTGAATTGACAACCTTGATCAGACACAATGTCCTGTTGAATACCATAAGTTCTGAATATCTAATGGAAAAGGGCTTGAGCTGTCTCCATGGCAGTCTGCAGTCCTTTTAGGGGAATCAACTTGCAGAATTTTGAGAATTGGTCTATCATTGGTCTATCATAACATCATCATCTATCATGTTACCGTCTGAGGGGGGCAGATCGGTAACGAAGTCTATGGACAAGTGGGACCAAGGGTACTGGGGAATAGGCAAAGTTTTTGACAGTCCAGATGGTAGCTCCTTAGGGGTTTTAGAAGTGTTAGACATGTTAGGTCACCAAAATGAGTTCTGAACTAGAAATAGAGTTCTTGAGATACTTGGATGTCCCGTGCTGAGGAATGTGTGTACTTACTGCATGACTCGTGGCCAAAGATCCACAGGTGCGTAAATTTTAGTGGAGGGACAATTTGGTGGAGTGGGTTCCTGACCTTGGGCTCTCTGGATCTCTTCAGGGCTCCGGGCAGACAGGAGGACTGGCAAGGGAGCCCCCAACTCCAAACTGAGCCAGAGACCCAGTCGAAATGGGGGTTAAGCTGCTGCAACAGGGATGGCCAAAAATTAAGGGGAACTGAGATAAGGTGGAAGCAAAAGCTCTCATGGTGTTGCTGGATGGTTAGCCTCAGATTGGAGGTAATGTGGGTAACTTTGCCAGGGGCTGGGGCCAGCCCTCTAGGGCAGTGACAGAAAGAGGAGCAGCTAGGTTGCTGTTGGTTGGGATCTGGAGAGACTTGGCTAGGGCAGCATCTATGAAGTTGCCAGCAGCACTAGAGCTTGGTTACGGGAAGGGACAAGCCAGAGTTGGAAGGGGTAGCAGAATAGGAAACCCCCACTAGAGACCCTCCTTTCTTAGTGGAAGCTGGCTCCCGTGGTTGCGGATCCAAAGGGACAAGAAACTGAACTGAACTGACTGGCAAGAACTGGAACTGGGAAATTTTGGCAGCTCTGATTTCCTCTCTCTCTCAGATGACACTCCATTAAGGAAACAATCCATCAACGCCTCCTCGTCCCACCCGCTATTGGCAGCCAGAGTGCGTAAATGAATAACATACTCCGCTGCTGAGTTACAACCCTGTCGGAGTGTGAGCAGTCATCTGGAGGCCTGCCTACCACTGAGGGGATGGTCAAAAACCTGCTTAAACTCCTCCTCGAAGGAAGCGTAGCTGGTGCAGCAGTGAGCCTTTGCCTTCCAGATTGCCATTGCCCAAGTGAGAGCCTTGCCTGAGAGGAGGGTGATTACATAGGCTATCTTGGCACAGTCAGATGGGAACGAGGAGGGCTGCAGTCCAAAGGTCAGGGAGCACTGAGTAAGGAATCCATCACACGTTTTGGGATCTCCAGAGAATCTCTGAGGTGGAGGCAATCAAGGCTCAGCCAGGTGGGGGGGGGGCATACGGGGCTCAGGTGTAGGTTCAGGCGAGCAGTGACAGTTAGCTGATAAACAGACCTAAGAAGCTCAGCCAGAGTCTCAGAGTGCCTTGTCATAAGGTCCAGCTGCTGAGCAATGGCGGCCTCATGGCGCCGCACAGTTTCCAAAAACTTTCTGGGTTCATGGCTTTGGTATTCTGTCACGAGGGGGGTCTAGAACCCAAGTCCCCAGTGTGAAGAGTGAACGCTCCAATGCTGGGCCACAGAGATGATGAGGAAACCCCTCATGTGAAGCCATCATTAAGGACCATCAAAGTGTGGCCAGAGGGAACAAACTTCACATTCCAGAATAGGTTTCAAAATACAGACTGGAGTACCTTCTTTCTCAGGCAACATGTGGCACTCACACGGACACAGACAGCAACACCTCATCTGTTCTGGATTACATCAGAACCATCATTGATAGTGGTACAACCCACAAACAGATCCAGTGATAGAATTAATTAGAATAATACTGTTAATATTTAAACATTTACTGCATATTTCAACCTATATCCTGCACTTACTGCTGCTTTGTGTACTTCTGGTTAGAGATAAACCTAACATTTAATCTAATATTTAAATGTTTAAAGGTTTAATGTAAATCGCTCAATGCATGCACTAGATATTGGAGACTTCTTGTTTTACATTTTTCACCATGAATTTATTGCCTTACCATGGCAACAATGTTTGATATAAAAAAAATCATCTTGCAGAGGAGCCAGTTTAAATCTTGTATGATGCTCACCAAGTTTGTTGACAATCACATAAAATTCTTAGGAGGAGTATCTAGTTCACAGCATGCATGTTTCAGAAAAGCCAAAATGGCCAAATTCCTGCTGGGTGGAGCTAATGGCCGTCGATGCGAAAGTTATTTGGGTTGCTAAGACAATACATGTGCAAAGTTTCGTACTAGTGAGGCATGTATGTATTATATATTTCCCATTTTTTATGAGGTGAATAAGATGTGTATTTAACGATACAATGTTTTATATTAATACACTAAAGTTTTGCGAAGATCCAGCCTGAAGTCCTATTGGAAAGCTCACCTTTGAAATTGTTGATGTGGTATACAACAACTGATTGACTCATCAAAAAACAAGAGTGTCTATAAACGCTAGATAACAAGGAACTTACCAATTTTTGATAATTTTATATGACTCATATTGACACGGGTGCCGTGTGACTTGAGAAACTGGGATTCTAGTGCCAGAAACGGTTTATTCAAACCAAAATATAGGAACACCATTACATTCAGATGTTACGACGAGAACCGACCATGAGAACAGAAACATGAACAACTTAAACAAATAATTAACTGGGTAAACAAATCAACAGAACAGGTAAACACAATCAATAACCACAGGTGAGGGAGATTAACGAAAACAAGAAACAATGGGAGAAACCAAAAGAACATGGGCAAACCATAAAGTTCACAGGGGAGCGTGACACTCATGAGATTTTGAGATGGCTCATCTCATGATTTTAGGACAAAGCATTTAAAAGCAAAACCAGCCATTTTGTTTTTTAAATATACAGAGCAAATGTTATGTCGATAAACAAGTAAAATTTTCATAACTTTTTTATGTATGGTTCTAAGGACTGCCTTAGGGTAAAGAGCTGAGGAATAAATATAATGGCAAGCAGCTATTATGGGGTCAAGCCTATCAACAGCACCAAGGAAAACATTTGTGAACTTCACAAATAATGTCATAGCTACTTGATGTCATATACTGATTGTATTTTAACAAAAGTATTTACAGAAAACATAAGCAAAATTCATGACAACAAAATCTTTTTAATGAGCCTTTCTTGGGAGCCCGCCAGGGTGGCTCAGGAGAAGTGAGAGCCCCCCACAATGAGCTCCTTGGTCTTGGTGGTGTTAATGAGCAGGTTATTGTTTGTGCACCAAGTGGCCAGGTGCTAGACCTGTAGGCAGTCTCAACATTGTGGCTGATAAAACCAATTATCGTAGTGTGGTTAGTCAGAAAGTTCATAATCCAATTGCAAAGAGATGTGTTGATGCCCAGGTCCTCAAGTTTAGTGATTAACTTGGAGGGGATGACAGTATTGAATGTCGAACTGAAGTCCACAAACAGCCTTCGTGCATAGGCGTTATTTTTGTCCAGGTGTGTGAGTACAGAGTGCAGTGCTATGGAGACTGCATTCTCTGTGCTGCTGCATGAGCTAGAGACATATTAAAAAAAAGAGAACCAAATTTTATCTACCAACACATCTACCAACTCGGACGCAGCGAGTTGGTAGATGTGTGTCCACTGGGGAAGTGGTTACGGGAATATGAAGTGAGCCTAGTAAGCGAGGAGCCGATGAAGGGCGGACTCTAAACGAACACAAAAACAAGAAAATATCTGAAAAAGACAAAGAGCACACAAGGGAATATAAAGGGAATTGCGAATAAGAGAGAGGTGCAGGTAGTGTGGGAATTAGGGTTAACGAGCGGTGTGGGGAAAACGGGAAGCTGATGCCCTGGAACCCATTTCAAAAAGTTGGTTTAACAAGTTTTCAGTTTCAGAACAGCTGAAATTAGTGGGTTCAATCAATTCTAAGTAGGTTGACTCTGAGTTAACCGTGTGCACAATGACTATTAAAAGCCATGATAAATACATTGCAGAAATTACAATTCACCATGGCAACAGCACACAGGTAAAAAAATGGAAGCAGCTATTTGCAGTGTAAAATATTGCTACTTTACAGTGTAAAATGCGATTTACACTAAATGTTAATAGAAGGTAGACACCAGGGTGGCTCAGGAGACGTAAGAGTCCACAAGGGCGGATCTGGAAGACAGCGACAGCTGGGCTTGACTCTGGAGCGCCAGCGGCAGCTGGGCTTGACTCAGGAACACCAGCGGTAGCTGGACTTGACTCTAGAAGGACACCTGCACTTGATTCTGGAGGAACGACAGTTGTACTTGACTCTGGAGGAATGACAGCTGCATCTGACCCTGACTTTGGGGCGGCCATGACGGGTGCTGACTCAGAAAAGGCGGCCATGACTGGTGCTGACTCATGAAGGGAGGCCATGACGGATACTGACTCAGAAAGGGCGGCCATGATGCCATCTTGGGCTGTGGCTCGGGGAAGGCGGAAATCTTGTGAGTGAGTGAATGCAGTGTCCTGCTCCTCTGCACCCCCCACAGTGAACGGTGAACCACTCAGCAGCAGCGCACAGTCCAAAAAGCCCATCAGTGTGCATCTATCCACCTCTTTGGCTAACCTCAACTTGTACGACTCAGTACTCATTACTCGGATTTGAGTAATCTCCGTTTCTGAAACTGAAAACTCCTATTCTTAAGGAGTTTCCCACACTTCAGGGTTAACATACTTATGTATTAATGGTACAGTATTAATATTTACAGCACCATTTAATTTACTGTAAATGTTTTTACAGTATAGTATATACTTTAAAAGCATATTCTATATACTGTATAGTATATAGAACACTAATTTGTTAAAAAAGTCCCTTGGCGCAAGCCTCTAATCTCAACAGGAGATTATTTTTTATACATTTTTCAGGCATCGTACTTTAACAAGCTCTTCCTAAAGTTTTAATCTGACCAACATTTTGTATTTTGTCATTGTCATCTTAAGGCCTTTGCGATGCTTTGGCGTTTCACTAGGAAATAAAAGGTGCTGTAACTCAAGCCTACAATGTCTGATTGGCCCCATTCTTTACACAATTGATAAAAATAATGGCCTAAAGACATCTACATAGTAATACACAGTTATGGTTATATCACTGCCTGCAGGCAACAGGAAGTGGCATGTTTTACACTACGATTAACTCCAAGTTGTTGTATCTCAGGCCTGCAATGTCTGAGAATTAGCATATGCCCACCATTCACTCTCTTTAAATCTAACAGGTGGTGGAGGTATTGGTTGGTGGTGACACTGATGCGAGGTCTTGCTTTTCGCTGCTTGCTGCTTTAATGTTTATATTACAATTTTAAAAACAACATCAACAGAACAATTTTTAAAACTTTTAAAACCATCTTATGCTCCTGAGCAGACTGTATTTGCTCTTAGCTGATTAATAGTTTTGCCAGCTAAAATCCAAACACTCTCTGACAAAGGAGGATACATGAGGGTTTAGACATGCAAAGATCGAGACAAGCAGCAAGGTTTTAATAAACGTAAGACAGGCAATAGTTGAGACAGGCAGCTAAACATCAGTAACAATATACTGGCATGGGTCATGGTAGGCAGCAGGCAAACAACAACGATAAACAGGCAAGGGTCAATAAACAAGGCAAACCAGTAATCAGGCAAACAATCCAGAAGGGGTAATCCAACAAACGTGAAAAGGTAAACAGCAGGTTAATACACAGTAAAGCAGGCAATGGAATAAACACTCGGTAAGGCAGTCAATGGCTGGCAATACAATGTAGTCACAATGTCACAATGTAGTGTTGCAAAAACATGGTATAAATAGTCCCAAACAGGAAATTGGCAAACAGGAAGTGAGAGCAGAGGGGGCTAGCGATCAGTACTCTGACGAGGGCCAGATGCTAAAAATACTTGGGGGCTATTTTATTTAAGGCTTTATAAGTAAGCGATAGTATCTTACATGTAATATAAGATCTGATGGGCAACCAGTGTAGCAGTGACAGAATAGGGGTTATATGATCATTTTTTTTGTCCAAGTAAGGACTGCGCTTTGAACTAATTGTAGTCAGTTTGTTAATAACACAGCGCAGCTTAGTTATACAGGTCCTTTTCAGAAAATTAGCATATTGTGATAAAGTGCATTATTTTCTGTAATGTACTAATAAACATTAGACTTTCATATATTTTAGATTCATTACACACAACTGAAGTAGTTCAAGCCTTTTCAATGTTTTAATATTGATGATTTTGGCATACAGCTCATGAAAACCCAAAATTCCTATCTCAAAAAATTAGCATATTTCATCCCACCAATAAAAGAAAAATAAATTTTTAATACAAAAAAAGTCATCCTTCAAATAATTATGTTTAGTTATGCACTCAATACTTGGTCGGCCCAGGATGCTTCGATAGCGGCGAGTGTTGGGTCTTGCGTCTTCCAACTTTCTCTTCACAATATCCCACAGATTCTCTATGTGGTTCAGGTCAGGAGAGTTGGCAGGCCAATTGAGCACAGTAATACCATGTCAGTAAACCATTTACCAGTGGTTTTGGCACTGTAAGCAGGTGCCAGGTTGTGCTGAAAAATGAAATCTTCATCTCCATAAAGCTTTTCAGCAGATGGAAGCATGAAGTCCTCCAAAATCTCCTGATAGCTAGCTGCATTGACCCTGCCCTTGATAAAACACAGTGGACCAACACCAGCAGCTGACATGGCACCCCAGACCATCACTGACTGTGGGTATGTGTCTGTGGGTATGTGTCTGTGGGTATGTGTGAAAATGTGGGCATTTTCCTCTCCCCAGTCTTACTCCAGACTCTGGCACCTTGATTTCCGAATGACATGCAAAATTTGCTTTCATCCGAAAAAGTACTTTGAACCACTGAGCAACAGTCCAGTGCTGCTTCTCTGTAGCCCAGGTCAGGCGCTTCTGCCGCT
>JBAJNP010011396.1:0-14842 GCA_036877545.1 Yasuhikotakia modesta
ATTGAAATGGGTATATATTTGTTTTTTGTTAAGTTGCCTAATAATTATGCACAGTAATAGTCACCTGCACACACAGATATCCTCCTAAAATAGCTAAAACTAAGAACAAACTAAAAACTACTTCCAAAAATATTCAGCTTTGATATTAATGAGTTTTTGGATTCATTGAGAACATGGTTGTAATAAAATTAATCCTCAAAAATACAACTTGCCTAATAATTCTGCACTCCCTGTAATGTTTATCAGTACATTACAGAAAATAATGCACTTTATCACAATATGCTAATTTTCTGAAAAGGACCTGTATGTTCCCTTTCGAAGACATTCACTCACATTGCGTCAGTCGCTTGTTTCTCGTGCAGTGCTCTTCATCTTGTACATCATGAAATGCTATATAGCGGTTATGTATATACACACAAGCATAACATAAAAACATATAACAGGTTAACAGCGAGCTGCCATACTGTATAATGAAGGGACGGCTATACGGTGGTCCCATAATATCCCATATTACATTAGAATCCTCCGGGCCAAACCGCATACAGTCAATAATAACAGAGAATGCAAGTAGATCTCCAACTCGCTTGGTGGAAGCCAGCGCCAGCAGCAGGGAGGTTTTCAGCGAAAGCTCCCTAAGGGCAATAGAACCTATGTGTTCAAATGGAGGCTGAGAGAGCACTGAAGCACCAAATTTAAATCCCACGGTGGTTCCGGTGGCAGACGGGGAGGATTCAGGCTCCTTGCTCCTCTTAGGAACTTAACAACCAGGTTCTGTTTTCCTAACGGCCAGCCATCATCATAGGAACGACAAGCGACAATAGCAGCCACATAAACATTAGTTGAGGGTGCAGAACCAGCCTCCAATCTGTATTGGAGGAAGTTCAAAACATCTGAAACCAGACAGCGCCTCGGTACCACATTATGTTCACACTACCATTTAACAAACACCCCCCCATTTCAGGGAGGAAAGGCGTCTAGTGAAAAGCGCACAGGCTCTCCCGAAACAGTCCCATATCAGCTTTGCCAACTTGGGGTGAAGCCTCCACTCTCCGTGGGGAATGCCGTCCTCCAAGAGCATGTCCGCCACATGATTTAGACGGCCGGGAATATGCAGAGCCCTGATCAAGAGATGTCGATCAACCCAGAGAAGAAGACTGTCTGCACAATGACCTGGAGCACACTCTGCCTTGGCGATATATGTACGACACCACAGACATGTTGACAAAGACATGCTCACGCATTATCTGTGGGAGATAAACCTTCAGTGCCACAGACACAGCTTCCAACTGCAACCGGTTTATGTGACCTCCACTCTTAGACCAGATCCCCGACACCGGTGTGCGTCTGCACACCACGGCCCATATCTAGGGCAACGCATTCATCGGTATCACTATGTGTCTGGTCACTAAGCCTAGGGGAACGCCTCAACTGAATAGCATTGGGTCAGGCCACGGCATTAGAGCTGTCATGCAAGAGCGTGTGACTGTGAAGCAGAGATGAGTCGAAACCCATCTGCTCTGCAGCATGCAGGCTTTCAGCCATAGTTGTAGGGGATGCATATAAAGACGACAAATGGTACACAACTGAGGCTGCCATCATAAGCCCCAGGATTCTCTGAAACTGCTTGAGCGTGACAGATCGACCGGTTTGAACCGGCGCAGCTATGCTCTCTATGTGCTCTCTTGAAATGGAGACAGAGTCAAGGCATACACTCTTCTGCATGTTCTCCTGCATACCTAAAGATCTCAGGTGGCTGAGTAAATCGCACATATGGCTGACAAGCACGTCCTTCGAATGGGTGAGAATCAGCCAATCGTCCAAGTAATTCAAAATGCACATGCCTCTCGCCCTGAGGGGGGAGAGCACAGCATTTACACACTTTGTACAAGTGTGCGGAGCTAGAAACAGCCCTATACAGGAGCTCTGTATACTGCCATGCAACACCCTCGATCTGAAATTTCAGAAAGCTTCTGTGATGAGGGGCTATCTGTATTTGAAAATAGTGTCCTTTGATGTCTACAAGTCTATTGATGCAAACCAATCCCCTGGGCACATCTGCAGCATGGTTATTTTGAAAATGCTTGTCCCAAGCACCAACCGGCAAGTCTCAGATCTAAAATCAGTGCCCCTATCCTATTTTGGTACCACGGCCCTGCTTTATCGCCCTCTTGGCGAGTAAGTTTGATACCTCCTGCCTCAGGAGCGTCGCATCTCGCACTGATACCAGTGGCGACAACGCGTCGCTGAAGCAGGCAAGATTTCGTCGAAACTGAAGAGAATATCCATGTTCTACTGTTCTTAGAAGCCAGTCTGATATGCCAGACAGTGCTCTTCACACATCTAGAAACTTGTGTAGCGGATGTTGACTGCCGAGTATGAGGAGAGGTGTTGGCATTTGGCCAGCAACGGCTTGGGGCAAACTCGGCACAGCGAGAGGCATAACCGAGAGGCACGCACGCATGCAAACTAGAAACTAACCTTTGGTTCTATGATGATTAATAGTTACTATTATAGACGTATTTTGGCTTGTTTTTAATGCTTATGTGACATCGTTGAAGAAGCCTAATAAGAACATTAATAATGAGGGAAGATTTAAAGATACAGTGCTACGTTTAGTGTTTTCGTTTTGTCATGTTGATTTTTTAAAAGATAAACATTCTATGTAAACTTACATTTATTTTATTCTAATAGCCTATTATACTATTTTTATATGTGGTCAAGTGCGTGAAACTCCGATGGTGTGTGAATCACTTGTTAATGCACTTTTCAGTTTGTACATTAAAATAAACCTGTGAGGATTTTTTTGGTCACAAGTCCGCAAAAACACAAGAACCCATATTGAGATACAGCTACACATTTCCACTTTCAATTTTCATCGTAAATAGCTGACAATCTGGATACTCTGAGAATACTAATTTCAACAAAGTACGATTCTAATTTGTAATACTATTGAGGATGGATAGTAAGCGAATTGTGCCGCAGGGGAAGTCTTCCACTATCCCATCATGCTTTTCAAGACGGATGACGTGTAGACCCTGCTACGTAAGCAGTAGTTCCGTTAAGTCTTCTGTTTGGAAATCATTAATGTATGAAATTTGGCACATATATTTTTTTGCATGCAAATACCCGAATCCTTCTTTAGAAGGTTAGCTCAACATGGATGTGTCCTACCGTTTTCGTGTTGTTTTTTGTGCGTTTTTGATGTGTGGGTGGCTTCGGGACGCGTTGAGCTTCTATCTTCCTGGTTTGGCCCCGGTCAGCTTCTGCGAGACAGACGCAAGCAGCAAAGACACCGAAGTGCCAGATTGCAAAGTAAATATACACAGTAATTATTACAAATAAGTGTTATTACAAATAATTTTGTAAAATGTCCCTGTTTCGTTTTTTTGTGAAAGAATATTTCGTGTCTGATGCTAGTTTGTTGCGTTGTTCTGTCAAATAAGGATGTTTAGCATTTATCATTTTACTAAAAGCCCTTAATTCTCATTTCTAGTCGTTCAAATGTCATTTTTAAATTGAAGTTTGCCCTGTTGTTTTACATCGATCCTCTTTATTTGTCAAGGGCATGCTGACATGGACGCATTTCTGCGTTATGAACCGGTTTAACAAGTCATAGTTCACAAGTGATAGTGTTTTTGTATTTTCAATTTATTTGCATATTCTCAGTGGATTATTGAGGTTGTTCGTTTAAAAGTTTTTGTGGCGCATGGGTGTGTATTAGTGATGGGTCGTTCTTTAATGTGACTCTGGTGGAAGTGTTTCATTTAGTCGCGCATGCGCAACATATTATAGACACTGTACTGGAATTATGCCGCATTCCAATTTGTGTCTGTAGTAGACAAATCCGACGGTGCGTCCGAAATCGCATACTTCCCTACTATATAGTATCCGAATTCCTACGGTGCGTCCGAAATCGCATACTTCCCCACTATATAGTATGCGAAAAACAGTATGCGAGGCAAGTAATATGTCCGAAGTCGTAGTATTCGAAAATCAGTAGGCGAGAAGTACCCGGATGACTTACTTCTTCCGCCCGTTACTATCCCATGAGTCCGCAGGCTATGAGGTCGCATATTCGAAAATGACACGTGACAACATCAGCATGGCGGATGTAGTACATCCGAATTACATTCATACTACCCACATTCATACTATATAGAATGTGCTGTTTTAACGATCATGAAGTATGTCCAAATTCAAATGTAGTACCTACTTAAGCAGTGTGCGAATTCGGATGCACCGCGAGTCCGTTTTCCTGACATCCGTTGCGTTTCATTGCAACAGTGTGGGAAAAATGGATGCCCGATTTGTTTTATCAATGTATGAACATCCAAAACAAGCCACAATGTTACACGTGAACCATTCCAGGACCATGACTGAACAGAATTTTTTCATTCAAGTATTATGTAACCCAAGTTATCACAATTTAAAATTGTGTTGGGAAAACGGTAACGTTAGCTGTGATGTCATTCCAACCAACTCTGTCTGCACCAAACTAACCAGAGTTCGTGATTCGGAACCACGACTTGATTGACTGTTCCATTGCACTTTCCTGAGGTGGAGGTACATTTTTCCAGAGTCCTGAGCACAATGGAATTCGGCATTAGTTCACCTTCTGTTTAGGGCTGTCACGTGATGAATGAATGCCTCAGACCTGAAGACTCAAGAGATCTAGTCAATTCTTTATCCAGCACAGACTGCATTGGTTAAGCTTAACATGTTGTCATTAACGACTCAAACATGAAGACTAATGTGGCGTTCACCCAGACCCGCAAATAAATTGTGCTTTTTTGAGTTTAATCACTTAATTTGTGAGTGAAGTTCACTTTACAACAAATGCAAATTCGCGTCATGGGAGGTGCAGTCTCCAATCACCAATCTCTGTGGTAATGAAGGCACTACTAGAGCAAGCTTCTCAATTGGTTAATGCGGTGCGAAGTTCAGATTTTTCAACTCTCACGCAACTCTCAATGCAATCACGCTTTACCGCTTTATTCGTGTATGGTATGAATACCAAACACAGCAATGTAATGCATGCATCCAGATAATGATAATCAGACAATATTTTGCATAATTAAAAAATGTCTTGTGAATGTCTTTGCATATAGTCCGTATATAAATATTCATATTCAAATTAAATGCACTACAAAATAAACTATCCGATTTTTAAAGTGCCGTGTGTAACACATTTTCACTGTGTATGATTAGACCGTTTGGTTTCATTTAGGGCTGCAACTAACGATTATTTTCATAATCGATTAATCGGACGATTAATTTTGTCTCCTTTTGTTACGTTTTTAAATCTAACATCCGACCTTTCAAAACGAAACCACCTCCATGCTAGTGACGTCAATCACGGCGATCTGTCCCGCTAACCCATGCTCTGAATGCGTGGGTGGATACTACAGGACGCAGTGAATGTGCATTACTTAATGCAGCGTTTTGATTGGCTTCTGAAAATGAGTCACATACTCGATATTTTGATTTCGCATATTGTTAAATCGGCAATCACGATATAATCGCACACGGTATATATCGCACACCCCTAGTTCCAATTACAAGTTCTGTTCCAATTCAAAGGTCACATCTAGCAAAGTTCACATTAAATCCCGGGATGTGGTCTTCTGTGGACTTGAGACTTGAGACTTAAAAATAAAAAGACGGACCGACTAAGTGGGAGCCAGCAAATCTGTTCTTATGGGAAATGTTCCTGGATACGGTTTCCTAAATTAATGCAGCCTAACAACCCCTTAAGGGAGTTAAAGGGGCAATGTGTAGGCTGGATTAAGAAGGTGAGTCTTCAGACTAGATTTAAACAGACATAATGTATATGCCTCCCAAACAACACTGGGTAAACTGTTCCAAAGTTTGGATGCCAAATATGAAAAGGATCTACCACCCGCGCTTGATTTTGAGATTCTTGGTATTATCAGCTGACCAGAGTTTTCAGATCGCCGTGAATGTGACAGACTGTAATAAGAGAGGAGCTTATTCAAGTATTGAGGAGCTAAACCATTCAGAGCTTTTTAAGTAACAGAATTTTAAAGTTTATGTGGTATTTAATAGGTAGCCAGTGCAGTTTCGACAGAACCGGGCTAATGTGGTCATACATGCTGGTAGGACCTCTGGCTGCATTTTTGTGTTAGGCCAGGAGGACAGCCACCTAAATCGTATTGCAATAGTCAAGCCTTGATGTCATAAATGCATGAATTAATTTTTCTGTGTAATATAAATGATACAATTTCAACCTACCATACAAACAAATTTTTAGTCCCTCGTATTTTCCAAAGGCATAACAGTGCATAACATGGACCAAAGACATAACAGCACTGGCTTTTAAAGAGCTATATTTAGGAATTAGGGATGCACCTTTTCACCTGCCATAAACCTGCTGTTTTTGGCTTCTAATGTATAATCAGTCTTTTTTTATCTTTTAACCAATTTGAGAAAGCGTGCCCACATGCACAGGGTACTTTGAAATAATTAGTGAACATGTCATTTGTTTGGAAGTATTTCGTGTAAATCTGTAAGCAGGGCATAATGAAAAATTGTAGTGCTGATTTTACATGCTTGATGCACAAAAAGTTCTTAAAGTACTTGAACCCCGGTAATTGCTGCCTCAAGCTATGATTATACAAAGTGTTGGAACCCTATTGTTTTTTAAAGGATTTTTCTTTTTAAATGTCTGGATGTCAAGGACTGTAGATGGCAGAGAAAGAGACGAAACTTGGTGTAATGGTCAGAAATATTCTCTGAAGGGACACGACTAAATAAAAGTTCTCTTCATAAACAGATGTTTATGCAGACTAATCACAAACTGCGAGCAGTATTTCTTTTTAGGCTAACAGACTTTGATTAATATATGTAAGTCCATAGCTAAAGTTTAGTCAGCTAAAATTGGGCAGCCCTATGTGGTTTGTCGCTGTTTCTCCAGTTGCTCTACTATCTTTATAATTAGCTTGTCAATAGGTTTTTCAATATTAAAGCCCTACGCAAGTAAATATTGACCATACCTAAGCTCTTAACATGTTCTTCCTGTTTATAGTAAAATATATCAGATTTTATTAGGCCACAATTGGCGTGCAGTTGAACACTTAAAAGTTAGTATAAAAGGAGTATTAACTCCTTTTAACTCTAGAGAACTTTTTTACTGCCATGTAAGTCAGTGGTAAATCGGGCCTGTTCGGAAACCTGTTACAAAATATCTGAAAGCCCAATCTGTATATATAGCAACCCAAGTGAGAAAACCCTAAAGGTCTATGTAACATTTGGTGGGTGTAGCCTTAAAGCTGTAGGAGCTTACTGTCAAAGTAGTCGCTTGCACTTTGTACTGTGTAATAAAGTGTACAAAATGCAAATTATACTGAAAGACACAATTTATTAATTTATAGTAATCTAAGATTAGTAATGGTAGCTCTTGTTTTTATTGTATTATGCTGGAAAAAAAATGTTTTGAGGAAGAAACCAGACATAATACTTGTTTATTTAAAGGTGTTTGGGCCATACACATCACATTTAAACCTCTCTTTGAACAGCTGAGAATATCTTCTCTCTACAACACTGCACCAAACACAATGCAGTGCAGAACTTAGTAATATCTAGTAATAACATTAAACAGTCTTTTGTAATTTCCTACATATAACTTATGTATTACTCTTAATAACTAATTACTTGCCCCTGTTAATGATTTCTGTTACCGTTCATGTTATATACACAGTGTTATCTTATATTTACACCTGAGTCCACAAACTAACCCATTAACAGAAACATGAAAATACTGTTTTAACATTACCACAATTTTTCTTTTCTTTTTGACAGTCAACAATTGAGCTGTTTGTGAACAGGCTGGATTCTGTGGAGTCTGTTTTGCCATATGAATACACTGCGTGAGTATTCCTAAACATTCATAACAAATGTGTCTGTATAAAACCAGCCTGACATGTTACTGCTCAGTACATCCCCCTAAGCAATTATCTGATAAATGTTAAATTACTGTTCAATACAATCCATATATGTATTTAAATAAAAAGGCATAATTAAACTGTAATTTAACTTTTGTTAATATATTTTACCTTTAATTTATTAATGAATTATTACATTTCTTGCCTTTTAAATTGTCTGTTTTCTTATTTGTCCTACTATTTTGCCATGTCTTTGTGATTTTTAGAGACTATAACTGGGGTAATAACTGGGGTTGCCTTTTCTGATAGTTGATAACCCATCACCTGGCATTAGATAAAAAGAAGATTCTGTAATTTGAATTAATTTTTAGAAAACAACACCACATATGTGCGGTCTTATTACACCCAAACACAGGATGTGTTTGACTATTTAAACATCTGGATGGAGATGTGGCCTCTCCCTTGATACCCACTGTATCAAATAAACATCTAGGGTTGTTTATTTTCTTCTAAAAGATTTGAGAAGTAGGTAGCTTCTTTGAAGCACTCCCCTTCTGTGCTATGCGGAATACCTCTAGTTTGCTTCCAGTTTTGCTCCTTTTTCTGGGCTGTCCATTTCAGGAGGTGGGTATGCCCGTTATACCATGGCGTTGGGCTACTGTCCTTTAACTTTCAAGGTTTTCAAATATGTGCTGAAGTCTGTTGTGTTAAAGAATTAAGACAGTTCAGGTAAATAGTTAAAACAATATATAGTTGTTATTTTACTGTATTTGTAGCAAGGTGCTGATTTTGCAATTATGGGTAAATGTATTGAACAGGACACCAGATAATGATCTGAAATATTTTCGCTCTGCTGTAGGATATTAAAATTATCACCACTGTCATCATAGGGCAGCAATAAATCTAAAGTATGATTATGACAATAAGTGCGTCCTGGCATGTTGAAATGTCATAAATGTCTTTGAAAGCCGTCCCCGTGTTAAATAGGTTGTTAAAACATAACTTAAATTGGTGTGACAACAATTTAAACTTGATCTGTGGCCAATGCTACTACTTGTAAAAAGCAAATTCGTAGATAAAGGCTTTGTGGTACCGTGGTGGTTTGTGTACACCAGGCAGTAGAAATGACAAACTTGAATTAGCATTTACACCAGATTAAGTTACATAGTGTGCCATTACTTGAAAAGAATAGTGTCTGAAATCAGTTCCTAGAAAACCTTTTTTAAATATTTCTGTAAAGTGTAGCTCCTTTCCCTTTTGGATAAGGTTCATGTTTATAACAGTAATTTTGAAATTGCCTTCTTTTAGCCATGTCAACGCATAAAACACATGGGGTAATTACCCCATATCATCAACCAAAATAACTTTTGTAGATAGAGATGTTATATTCAGCAAACCAAGCCTTATTAATTGTTTGTCTGTATTATGTATCTTTATGTATCTGTGTATTATTTAACAGTCCAGGGGACAGACACAGTGCCTATATTATGATATTTAAGTAATTCTATATGTTGTAAATTGTGTCATCTGTGACGTGTGGCAGCTAGCAGCTGGCTGGCTAAGCCAGTTTGTCTGTTTCTTGACCTCGGCCCTTGGATATCAGCCTTTTTTCAACAGGTCAGGCCTACCACAAAAATTTCTCCAGTTATCTGTAAAGCCTACAATATTCTGCCAACACCACTGAGACATCCAGTCGTTACTGATGACAGTCTGCTGTATATTTCGTCACAGCTGTAAAAATATTTTGTATTCTGAAAGAAATATTTGGTACCAAGTAATATGTTTAATTATCTAGGTTATAAAATTTCAGAATTATGTTAACTAATGACTTTAAAAGTTTGGATTGTTCACTGCATCTTCTCAATGCTTTACAAATGATAACAAATGATACAATAAGCCTCAACAAATGATAACATTACAACTTTATAGCCATAGCAACCAGTTACAGTATACTAGCAATTGCCTCGTAGACTTTGGGGAGATGTTTGTTATGTCATACCTTTGCATAAAAATGTTGTAGAGACTTGGAGTGGGCTCATATTGCTTGGCTTATCAAACGGCAACAAATTTTGACATTTCATGTTCATAACCATGTCCTGGCAACCAGTTCCAGTACGTGTCAGCCACCCTATGGACTTAACACTTGTTTAAACACTTGAGACAATTGTTTTTAATTTTTTTTCTTACTCACACTGGAGATATTATTACAATAAACACATACAGCCATGCCCTAGCAGCCATTTAAAGCACCCTAGCAACCAGTATGAATTAGACATATTTCAATGGCAGAACATCATAGAGATACTGGACTAATGTAATTGCAGCATAGACATTGTGACGCTCAAGGCAAAATGTGTTCGTAGGTATGCTCTCTGCCCGGCTGTACAAGCAGTGTGCAAACCTTTCATTACCTCCTGATGAAAGAAATGGCTGTGATGCATCTTTATTTTTAACCGGAACCCACAACATTTAGCTGTGGATTGTTATTTGCTCCACTCATTTTACATCAGACAGTTTAACAAACCTGTCGGCGTCTCTCAGCGTTTGATGCTACCACACTAAGCTCAACAATCATTACAAGCTGTAAGTATTGCATTGTTAGAATATATTTTTTTAAATTGTTAAAATTAGAACATATTCGTTTTGATGTGTGAACGGCTAGCGTTGCAATGTAAACAAACGTTAGCAACATCCTTTTAGAGGCTTGGCACAGATAACATGAAAACACAAGAGTAATCTTCTCAGATTTATTTCAGTATGTTGACACTTCCTGTTTTCTTCCCTAGGATACAAGAGAGGCCTGCTGTCGGATGGGTCTTCAGGAAACCCAGTCTAGGGGAACACTTGGACCAAAGCAGAGTTAATTCAGTGTTCCACTGTTCTGCTGAAAAAAATAGCCTTGTGATTGTAATCTGTAGTGTACTGTAAAGAAGTTGTTCTATATTTATGTGTTTAATACTTCAAGATAATCTTCACTGTTATCCTGTTTGTCAATCAATTACATAATTGCATTCTGTTTAGAATGAATGCACTTTCTAAAATCTACTTTCAAACTCTTTTTTTCTGTTTTGTTTTGTTTTTCTCTTTTTTTCTGTTTTGTTTTCTGTTCACATCTCAACAAAATGTGGATTAGTCTAATTATACACTGCTAGACAATGGGTCATCTTGGGTCTACCTGTCCCTTCCTCTGAGTGACAAACGGCCATGGTATATGTTAAAATAAATATAATAATATAAAGATATGTTTTTGTGGTATTCATTATGGCAGTAAACGTGTAGCTCAGGTGAATGCACACCATTCAATAATGCTAAACTTTTACCAGTAAATTGTTCTGTCTGTTCGGAAGCCAGGCCACATTGTCACAATTATTCTTTCATGTGGCAGTGAAGACAGCCAATCAGTGTAAAGCGCTCCGCATTTCATTGAGGTTGCCAGGTTGTGTGCTGTTTTTTTACAAACATTTTTCACCTGTTGTACTTTTCTTAACCTTTTTAATACTTTTCAGGTTTGATTTTTGTGCTGATCAGTCTGAAAAGCGACCATCTGAGAACTTGGGTCAAGTGCTGTTTGGAGAGAGAATTGAACCATCCCCATATAAGGTTCAATACATAATTATTCTAATTTTCTCTTTAACTTATGCTAGTTAATAAAGCTGTCTTTTTAAAATGTATTTTATAACAGCTTAAGTCCAATACACATTTTTCACAAGTATCATTGTTTCTTGTCTTCTAGTTTTTCTTCAAAAGAAATGAGGACTGCAAAAGTGTTTGTGTTAAACATTACAACACAGAAAAATATGAGGATAAAGCCAAACTTGACTTTCTTAAGAAGGGCATGCTACTCAATTACCAGCACCATTGGTAAGGCAGCTTTGTTTCTCCCACAGTAACAGTAGTAATATCAATATATTATGGCTGTAACAGCTGTTTCACAATGAATATCAGCATAGTCACTATTCCCAGCTGTGGTGATATTTCAACAAAATTGCAAATGTGATACTGATTCTTCTTATTGGTAAAACCTGGGTGATTCAGATTTGCTCAGAGTGTGAGCAAACTGATCCACTTTCAAAAGACCTTCATGTCTTTAAAAACTTTTCCCCCCTTTCATATTTACTGCTCACATAGTCCAGTCTGGAATACCAGAAACATAGACATATGGAAACAATGCAGTAGTATTAGAATTAGAATGCTACTTAACCAGTCAGATTAGAGAAAGTGGTCAGCTGTTGTCAAACACAGAAATCAGAATCATAAAGAGCTTTATTGCCAAGTATGCTTGCACATACAAGGAATATGTTATTGTGCCATTAGCTTCCAGATAAAAACACACATATGTAAATATAGATGGCAGAAGGAAAAATATATAGAAAAATAAATTAAGAAATAAATAGTGAAATGTTACAATTAGCGTTCAATTCTAGTGTACATACTTACAAGACGTTTATTGCAGGATTGTTGATAATATGCCGGTGACCTGGTGTTATGATGTGGAGGACAATCAAAAGTTTTGTAATCCTGGCTTTCCTATTGGCTGCTATGTCACAGAGACAGGACGGGCCAAAGATGCCTGTGTGGTCAATGTGAGTAAAGGCTGTCATGTGATACCTGTATAACTTATTGCTCAAGCCTAATTTTTATTTTCATCAAGTCAGGCTGACTTCAATGATAAAGACACATTCTACATCTTCAACCATGTGGACATCACCATCTTCTACCATGTGGTTGAAAATGAGGCGGCTGGTGCCAGGCTAGTCGCAGCCAAATTAGAGCCTAAGAGGTATTTAGGCATTTATAGTGGATATAGCTCAATTTGGTATGCTTGTATGACACAGGCAGATGGCTTAATGTATGTTTCCAATATAATGTCACAATAAAATGTACAAAACATAACTAAATATTGATGGTAATTTATGTTTTTACTTAAAGCTATAAGCACACTGATGTGAACAAACCAGATTGCACAGGACCTCCCATGAGCCTGAGCAACAAGTTCATTGGAGAGACAAAGATTGCCTACACTTACACAATCAAGTTTATGGTCAGTAAGATTTTTTTCTTACTTTTATTTTGTTTGTTCTCTTCCATTTTCAGTCCCCTTTTCCAACATTTTAAATTATTTTTCTCACCCTCTGTATGAGGTGTTCTGTATGTTATGTAAATGGTGGTCTATTACTTTTTACACAGTTACTTTTGAACTCTTGATTTTTCTATATTACTCCTTGATTGGTTTAGGAGGATAAACTGATTCGCTGGGCCTCTCGATGGGATTACATTCTTGAATCTATGCCACACACCAACATTCAGTGGTTCAGGTTAGAGTATAACACAATATACACACAGTGTATGTCCCTGTCTTAAAATGTCAGTTGAAGTTGATTTTTTGACATTGTCAAAAAATTCAGAAGGCTGAGACATTTGGGGCAGGGTCTGTATTTTAATATCTCATTTTGTTCTCTAGCAAATAGAATATGCATTCAGATCTTCTGTTGTTTCTTATCAGTATCATGAACTCTCTGGTGATTGTACTCTTCCTCTCGGGCATGGTTGCTATGATCATGCTCAGAACACTCCATAAGGACATTGCTCGCTACAATCAGATGGACTCTGTGGTAAGTTCAGACCGTCAGATATGAAAACTTAATAATAAAGTGTGTGGTAATTGCAATTGTTAATTGCTCTATGCTAGTCTAGGTAAACTGGCACCACGCTAGTAAGACTTTTTTCAAGACTTTTTTACTGTTTTCTATTGTTCATCTGCTGAAGCATCTGCTAACTGCATAAATGTAATGTAAGAGTGGGAGAAAGGGATTGGGTAGTTTGAAAGTTTTTAACTGGCAAGTAATCAACGTGTTAGCTTGCAGTTTAATCAGGTTACACAGTTTAATAACCAATTAATATACTGCATGGGAGATGCTGCAAATGTCATGTTAGATGGACAGCCCTTATTTGATGCACAGTGTAAGTATGAAATGGTTAAAAAGACATTCAACAAAATGTTTTGTGCCTTAAAGAGAATGTTTTTTGAGACACCAAGAATTAATCAAAAGAGTGTTGTAGTTTGCTGGCATTCAAATTAGCAAAGGCAAGCAAGCCTTTTTCAGAAGGCAAGTTTTTAAAATAATGGCAGGTCTTTTGTGCCTGGAGAACCTAGGCAAGTTAGAAAAAATCAGTTTATCATGCAGGACTGTGACTTGCCGTGTGGAACTGGTTGACAAAGCTAGGAAAATTGCCACACAGCAAATTCCGGTTTTTGGAATAAACTCCCTGGTAGTTCAAATCAACTCAATCTGAGTTGTACATGTGTGACTATCAAATCAACTCCTGTACAGAGTTAAAGTAACTCTGCTTTTGGAGTTGAATTTTTAACACTTTTTTAGAGTTAAAATTTAAGTCTTCCTGGAGTTAAAATACTAATCCCACAGAGAGTACTTTCAAATTTTTTGTGTTTAATATTAACTCCTAACCAGTGTTTAAATCAACACACAAAGAATATTACATTTAACACTTCTTAGAGTTAACTTTATTTTTACACAATTTTTATGTGAAAATGACTACACTGAATGCCATACTTTTCACTTAGTGCTTTTATTCAAACAAATCCACACATTAGCTTCAGAAATCTGATGCATGGACACAATTTGAAATGAATTGCCATAAAATACTGTCAAATCTAATTCCAAAACATTTACATTTAAAACATAGGCAGCTAACAAAGCCCCAATTATACAACTGCTTAGTAAAATTGTGTAAAACATTGTCAACACATCACTGCATTATAAAATCAAGTTTGGAGAATTATAAAAAAAAAAAGTGCAGGATTTTGTAACCTGAGGTGGACACTTATACATCAGATGAAGTAACAAGGAACAACGATGAACTCTTTTTAATAAGAAATCAGATAATACAACTCTCAGATACAACATAAAATTGTGAATCAC
>JBAJNP010011397.1:0-14838 GCA_036877545.1 Yasuhikotakia modesta
CATACACACACATACATGCATACATGCATACACACACATACATGCATACATGCATACACACACATACATGCATACATGCATACACACACATACATGCATACATACACGCATACATACGCGCATACACACACACATACATGCATACATATACACATACATACATATACACATACATACATATACACATACATACATACACATACATACACACACATACACACACATACACACGCACATACATATACACATACATATACACATACATACACACACATACATATACACATACATATACACATACATACACACACATACACACGCACATACACATACATACATGCACACATGCATACATACACACACACATACATGCATACATGCATACACACACATACATGCATACATACATATACACATACATACATATACATACATGCATACATACATACATACATATACACACACATGCATACACACGCATACACACACATACATGCATACACACATGCATACACACACATACATGCATACATACATGCATACACACACATACATGCATGCATACACACACATACATACATGCATACACACACATACATACATGCATACACACACATACATACATGCATACATACATGCATACACACACACATACATGCATACATACACACATACATACACACATACATGCATACATACATGCATACATACACACATACATATACACATATACACATGCATACATACATGCATACTGAAACGCAAACAAAAATAAAACAACAGACTGTGTTGAAACAAAATACATTTAGATACATTTTATATATTTGGATGTTTTGCCTTAACATAATTAATTCTTATACAGCCATGATATGTCATGGTACATTCTTTGTAGAAAAAACAAAGTAATAATAATAATAATAGTATTGTATCATCACAAACATTTATTGTAGCATCACTGAATTTTTTTTTATTTTAAATAAAAGGCAACCAATCACATGTAATGTGATAAAACAAGGATCTCTGTTGTGTGGAGATTTTCTCAGCTGCTAATAGTGACATTTTTGGTACCATCAGGCCTCCGTGGACTCCGCTTCCTCTCAGGTTTGGTGCATATTCTGCCAGATCCACGGAGCGAAGCCATTCCATCACTCTGTGATTGGTCCACTGACAGACTTCAGCCGGCGTCGGGTTGTTCTAACGGCGACAATTCAGTACAGTGAAACAGTCACAATGTAACTGTAAACGGCTGGACGGAGGGTGACGTACCTCGGCCGGCCTGCGCCGCAGACAGTTGGGGTCGAAATTATTGATACGCAGCACCTGGATGGCTCTCCTAACACTGAGATGGTGAAGAACGCTGCCAACTTTCAGACTGAGTAAATCATCCTAAACACAAACACACTGACAGATTAACTGAAGTTACACAATAACAACAAACAGTCGAGCAACACTTACCACAGTCATGAAGTGAAGCATGCGGCCGTCCACACGACCTTCATCAAACTGGGCCTTATACTGAGGCAGACCAATGTCATCCAGCCACCCTATATAATGATACAGACATAGTGCTTCACATACATACATCGACATACATACACATATACGTGCTATGGCTGTAACGGTTGGTACACATATATACACACACATATACACATTAATACACACACACACGTATGTATATGTACACATATACATATATACATACATATACACATATCTATACATACATACAGGTTTGGTGCATATGTAAAATCAAATTTTCATACATCGTCCCGTTTTATAAAACAGTATAAAATAAATTTCAACAACTGTTGCTGAATTTGGTCCAATTTAAGATGACATCATGATAAAATATCTTTATCCACATATCTCTACACCTGTTTTTATGCTAGCTGTAACAGTTATGTCACTTACGATTAACCCAGTTGTAATCCAGTTTTCCCGGCATGTCTTCCTCCTCCGACCCCAGCGTCTGAAGAGCCAACTGCAGTTTCTTCCTGTGTAAGTGATGCTTGATGCCCAGTTCCTGCAGTACAATGAAACGTCACACACACAACAACCTTAACAAACACTAAACAAACACCTTTTCCTGTTTCACCTTCTCCAGGTCATGCTGGGACGCCTTCAGTAAAGTTTCTCCAGAGCGGATCCATTGCTGGGCGTGGCTTAAATACGCCCCGAGTCCTTGTTCCTTCAGCCAATCACAAACCTGCTCTTTATTCCAGAGAGAAAAGGGGCCGTCCAGTTTACTGTGAGGGATATAAACAACATTAACTATCCAGCTGCTTCAAAACAAACAAGTTCAATAATAACTCTCTCATCATTATGTTATTGTATTTACTGGCTCCTCTGCAGGTCATGTGACCAGCCCAGTCGGGGGCCGGCTGTGGCTCTGACTCCGCCTCTTCTGAACTCTGTATCTGAAGACTCATCCAGATCAGACGATGTGGACTGACTTCTTTTCATCCTGACAGATACACAATATAAACATTCATTTGCAACAGAATGAATCCTTAAAGCTTCATAAAAACAAAACAAAAGGTTGAAAGCAGAAAAAGACCTTCCGAATAACTTCATAATCCCTTTTGATTTTTTCTTCTCGTCGGGTGATGGCGTATCTGACGCTTGTGGCTTCAGAGGCGACACTCCGGCCAGGTCCAAATGCTCCGCCCCTTTCCGCTGTCCATCAACTGCCAGTATAGCCAATGACAGTTACTATATGGGAAAAGTCTTAATATATGTCTATATAGAATATGCAGTATGTGGCTAAACTTACCCAGAGTTGGTGCGCTGTTTGTCATCTTGTTGCCTCTGATTTTAAAAAAGCCGCGTCCAAAAGACGAGCGTGTTTTTTTAGAGCCGAAACCCTCATTCCCCCCAGAGCTGGGCTGCGTGGGGGAGACCTGTGTTATGCCTCCAATGTTACTGCCTTCACCCTGATAGATTAAACAGCTTTATTAGAACAACAAATGCAACATTAACCAACTTATTTCTTTAATGAGATAAATATCTATTTTTGCTACTGTAGCTACTGGCTGTTGGTGTCATGTAATATGTCATATTGCCTGCAGGGGGAGACATTGTCCCGTTATGAGGACAAAGACGCAACTGTTTGCCAACAGCCACCAGACAGCTTAATATAAAGGCCAGAGGACACTGTATTCATATAAAAAATAATATTAAATATTTAAGTACCTCATTACTGCTCGCAGAACAAGACCTCTCTGACTTCTGTACTGCAGAGACACTGAAAGAGCAAAATGAACAGAAATAAAGCATTAATTGTGTCACACAGAAGGTCGAACAATTTGTCAAGTACGTGTTAAAAGCTCCATGAACGGGATACAAATTGGTGTCTAGTTTTATAGAAGCAATTAAAGCACAAATCCTGCGACCTCCAATGAGGGAAAAATAAAAGCCTTTTTAAATAAAGTTTGTGGAAAGTGAACCTTAGCACACGGTCAGACCTGCTTTGGAAAAAGTCAATAGTGTGTGTGAGGCTGTGGATGGGCGAGTAAACAAACCCGTGTGTAACTCTTTGTGTGTGAGGTTCTAGAGGGTTCTCCGCTGCAGGTTTGGGTGCGGTTCCTCTGGTGATGTCAGCGTCAGGAAGAAGTTCCGTGCACGGAATGAGCTGAGGCTGGAGACACAACATCGCAGCAAAGAACATTTTCTGAACATTTTTTAGACATTTTTAGACAAAATTATTGCTTATTCCAATTGTATTGAAAAGATTTAACTAACTTAAAAAAAAAAACCAAAATTTTCATACAAGATGTTAATGTAGGTTCAACTAAATGCTAACTTTGTTAAATGTTCCTTTTTGTGTCATGGAACATTCTTAAAACGTTCTCTAAGAGATTGTATGACCACGAGTAGCAAGCGGTGACCACTTTGAAATGACGTCACAGGATGCTGCCCCCAAACACACACACACACTGTTTTTATTTCAATCAGTGGATCACAATGAAAAGTTCAGTGAAGGGGGGCGTATAGGAAGTCTGAGGAACATCCTGTGTACATAACCGTGTGAGACCCTAACATACTTCATCAGTTTCCTCTGTGTCTCCTGCCTCAGTGTGTGTGGACACTGAAGCCCCCTCATACAGCTTCTCTCTGGTGTCGTCCTCTTTGGATTTGTCTGGGAAAAACAACAAAACAGACATATAATAAGTATGTGTATATGTGTATACACACACACACACACTTTGTATATGATACATGTACATCAACATCAAGCAGTCAAGCAGTCAGCTTAGCGTAACCCTTTAAGCAATATTAAAGTCTCCAGCGTGTAACGCATACGTTAAAGTTACCTTTTGCCCCCTGCACGGACATCACCATCTCCTGAACTCTCTTGTATCGCATCAACAGTGTCTGCAGTTCGTTTATCTTATGATCCTGCAAGAACAAATGAAAATCAATTAATATCACATTTAATTAAATTCAATTAGTGATTTAATAAACGTTTCTTACCTTTTCATCATTAGCCGCTTGTAAAGACTCCATAATGTTCCTTATTTTACGGATTTCCATATCTAAACACACACAAAACACACACAAAAAAACTCATATAAACACTCTCAGGAAAAGCTGAATGTCTTACAACAGCAATAAAACCTGTTGTGAAACGTTTGTGTCTGTTCAATTAAACGCTTCAGTAATTGTGCAGCTGTTATAACTGTGACGTTGAAAGTAATTAGTTTAGTTAATGGTTGAGAGAATGCGGGAATATCCAGAAAATCACAGAGAATGAACTACAGCCAGAAAGCAGGTCACTCTGTCAAGCGTGTCTACACTTGCATACTAAAAAATGTTACTCCTGCATTCCATCAGTGTTTTTCTTGAGCTTGCAACATGGAGAAACTTTATCCCTCTTTTCACTTATTTACACAACACAGCTGTGAAGAAATTCAACAGCGCAATCCTCAGAAGTGTTTGAGCATGAATTTTTACCCTTATACACACATACACACAGTAGAAATGTAATAGCTTGTACAATCACACACACTCGGGTCACATGTGATACAGTAATCACATGTGATATCACCTCTCGCTCCACTGTATGACTGTTCTGTGGTTATGGCCTCCAGGTGGGTTTGGTCTTGAGGTCTTGCAAACATCTGATCTTTCTCCTCTAACTGCTTCTGTAAGGCTCTCAGCTCCTCCTGACAAACCAAAAAACATTTGTATGCAACATAAAATTTAGTTTGTATGCAACACATAAAATACTCTCATTGAGTGAAACTGCCTTGAACTGTAATTTTCAGGAGTAAAAACAGACTACTGGATAGGGTTTGTTTGCTCGACACGTTCCGATGGTTACACAAAGACAGAGAGATGTTTCTGTGAGGAATTGATGCACAGACTCAGAGCAGTGTTGTGATATCACACATCACTGCTGATAATCTTGTGTTGTGTAATTATCACATGACAGACTTACTCTGGTACGGCTCAGGTTTCTCTCGTACTCCTGTCTCTCACACTCCATGTTAGTCAATGCGAGACGCATGTCTGTGACTTCCTGATAGAGACCCTGCAGAGACAAACAATGTCATGTGTGATGTCATTAATGATGTCATTTATGATGTCAAGACACTGATTAATAGTGTTAATAATGAATGCAAAATTTAAACAATGTGCACAATATAAATGCAAAACTATACTGGGCATAAAATGATTGAGCAAATTTGTGGGAAAGCCTACATAATAACATAATCACTTTAGATTTACATTACGAAGCATTTAATAAAATTAAGCAAATAATTACAATAAATAACAGATACACGGAAAATCCATATAGTACACAAAAAAATGAAATCCATATTTGCGTCTGGTGTGCAGGAAACCAATCCCATTCTTTAGGATTTCTGGTTATTGAAACTGGAAACTCCCCATTGGTTAATGGAAGAGAGAGAAAGCTGAATGGGTCCAGTGTAGTCTAGACTCGCACCGGGTACTGAGCTTTATAACAGGAAATGGCTCTGGTACTCTCACCCTCAGCTGGATACAGACTTAAGCAGCAATGAAAATCGCTATGGGAACCACACGGCGGTCAAACCAAAATAAGCAGGTCTAATTTCATTAAACTTTCAGTTCAGTCCGTTCTGAATTCGGGGCACGTTTGAGGTTGTGATTAATTACCGGAGACAGTAAGTTATTAGAGCTGCGGGAATTTTCGGTGCGAGTGTGAAAGTTCGTTTCGTACCGCGTTTTCCCTGCGATCCACGTCTGCAGCCGACAGCTTCAGTTTCAGACTCGATATCTCTGTCAGCAGTTCCAGTTTCTCGGTCTCTAAAGCACTTCTGCTGAGCAACTCCTGCACAAAAATGTTTATGTTGAGTTAAATGCAGTATCTGAACTCTCTTAAAGAAACGGTACACCCAAAAATAAAGATTCTGTCATTGCTTTGAAGACGTTTCATTGGTTCACATGGGTCACATGTCTAATCTGTGATTGCTTCAGAAGAATTACAGTGTGTGAGTATAGTTCTGTAGTTATATTCCAATAGTATGTGCCAAGATGTTATGCAAATTTCACATAACAGTGGAGACAAACAAGAGCCAAGTTTGATGTTAATTGTGTTTTATGGTTGTTTTATGAAATTGAGCTCAACAGTCTGATGCGATTTTTCTTTTCATCGTATACAGCCAGTGCAAATTTCTCCTTAAATAATCGTGGATGACAGAAACCACATGGGCCTGGAACGACACAAGCGCGAAGAAACCAGTTCCACCTTCAACATCTCACACCTGCTGTAATAATTCCTCTGTGGCGTTCAGCTTCATGCGATGTTCCTCGAGGCTCGTGTCCAGGTCTCGTATCTTCTCACCCTGGACCTCCACCTGGTCGGTCAGAACGCTCACCTGAGAAACGCAGAAGGAAAATTAGCACGTTTGCATGTGTTGTGTGACTTTCCAAACCTACAGTCCAAAGGGAAAATCCCACAATGAAGTCAAACTCGCTTTGTTTTGGTACCTGGAGCACGAGGCATTCTTTGTCACTTTCCAGGCGAGAGATTCTCTCCTGATAGACTGATTCCCCCACAGATCCATGACCATTAGTCTGGAAACACAAACAAATGTTAAAGCACTAGAGTAAAAAAAGTGAAAAAACTCCAGATTCTACACAATGTTTTTTGGTTATTATAAGCAAATATAAGACAATGATGACTTAAACGGGAAAAGCTGATGGCTTGACTCTGTTTGTGAAGTTTATTAATTTATGAGTCTCAGTCAATAAAATGCTGAAATGAACAGCGCAGATTAGGACGGGAGCGAAAGAGAAAAATCACATGCCGAGTCATGTGAGGTTTCTACACATAAAATTGTGGAATCCGAGATCCATGTGAGAGCCGAGATGGTTTTCCCATTGTAGGATTTTGGTGCCGTGGACTGGAAATTTCACAAAGCGTGCACGGCTTCAGGTTCAATGTGGAAAAAGAGGCTGGAAGCTGAAATTCAGGGATTAATTCAGATGAATGATGGGGGATTTAAAGATGGAAAATGCATGGAGACAGACAGACATGCCTCAGACATACGTTACTAACAAAGAAAAACTTATGGGTGTTATTCCATGAATGTTCTTCCAGCAATTACTTCATCCACAAAACCCAGCTTCCATTTTTGACCTCTGACCTTTGATTTATGATTGTGTCAGAAATACACATGCAAACTCAAACCAGGAGTTACAACTGAAGACTCAGATCAACGACACCTTTATACTGGCAAATCGGCACAGATTTAGCACCAGAGACGTCAAGTCTGAGGCAATTCATACACAGCAACCATGTCAAACCAAATTAAAATGATGTGTGAGAATAACAGAGAATAATAGTCACATCAGTTCATATTAAATCACCTATTTGAAGTATGACAAAAACAAGTTCACTGGCCAAAACCAAAAATTTGGTGCGTGTTGTGTGTGTGAACTATAAAACAGCTGTGTGAGAATCACATAAAACATTTATAGAGTTCAATGCAAGGTCACCATATAAACTGTTTTTAAAGTCAACATCGCAGAATTAACTTAGGACAGCATCACAAGACTGTATAGTTTCCAAAATTTAGCCTCCTAGTTTGCTAGGAATACATCAAGACAATTTTAAGTCAAGAAGACACAGTGTGTTTATTTAAGAGGACAAAATCAAGTAATGAATATTAATTCTTGCATCTGAAGGTTAAACACAGTCTGAGATCAGGAACGCCCACCTGTCGGCACTGCAGCCACTCTGTCAGACCCTCGGCTGTGGTTTCAGGCATCTGACTGCGCAGACTCCCCCGTTCCTCTGGATCCATCAGGTCCAGAGCGGCTCTCAGGTCCTCCAGGAGATGCAGAACCCGGAGGCTGCCCAGGAACGGCGAGGTCGGGGACTGACAATCAAACAGGCCATTGGTGTAGCCCATGGCCTTGGAACCTGAGTGGAGAACCATGAATGAGCGACAGAATTTAGGGTTGAATCGGTTCTGTTGGGTTTGGTTGCCAAGAAATCTCTAGTTATTAAAATAATAATAGGATAAAAATTAGGCCTGCAAATATACTACCAAACCTTTGAGAACTACTTATTTAGTTCTCTACTTATTTAGTTGGTTTAACTATAGCTACACGCACAACAAACACAGGTCAGAAGATACACTTGATATCTCTGCAGGCTTATTGTCAGATGAGCTTCACCTCTGAACTTACAGAGCAGAAAAGCAGAACGTTAAAAAACGATAATGGCCCAAAGATCTTTATTTCCCACTGATGAGTCCCTGATGTTTGAGAGATGGACAGTATTGTGGTAGCACACTGAATAAGCATTAGATTTCATCAGTGCTGAAATAGTGGAAAAAGCCTGTAATGCTGCTCATTACGCGCACAGCCTTGGCAGGCAGCTTCGCAGCTCTGCAAAAACACTGATAGGCTGAGACCATTTTTTTCCTTTGACGTTAATTCATCCTTGAAACGTTCTTTAAGGAACATTTAAGGAACGTTAAGCTCCTGTGGTTCCAAACCCATGAGCTGCTATTTTTTTGCTATGAGAATCAAAGAGAAATTCGAAGCGTACAACTAACTAAACTTACACTGAAATTTATAGCAAATTTGAAAACATCTTGACATTAAAACATATAGGATAAGGAACATTATAGGTGTATAATGTGTAAATACTCCAGTGCCTGCAGTGATGTTTTGATGGCTTGTACCGCACCTGCAATTATGCCGTCCATCTGCTCCAGCGCAGCTGCCAACATCTCACTGGCATCAGACATCATGATCGCCCTGCGCCAAAACCTGCACCGGGGCACAACAGAACCATCACAACATGATGGGGGTAACTTTTTAACTCCCAGAACTGTTATGAGGGAGTTTCACAGCACGGAACGGGAGGAATCGTGTGCGATAATGACACAACTCTCCCAGGATGTTACTGTGCACCGGAATGATCGGAATTTCAGAGTTTCAAAACAAATCCCAGAGGCGTCATATACAGCCACTGGTCTAAAACAGAAGCAGTTTACAGAAACAACCTTATCTCTGCACATCCTGGAATTTTAAAATTGATTCAATATTAGCAAAACAGTTTAAATCTAGGATTTTTTTTCCACCCACAATTTAAGATTTTCGTTTCCATGAGAGACATTATTACTGGCACACGAGATGACATATATAGGATCATTATACATCTATAAGTTCTATGTATAGAATATGTATCCTATACCTTATATATATGTATATAACTTATACAACCTATGCATAGATTTATAGGACAGGATGCTGTATATTCTAATTGTAGACCGCTGGTCACAATTAGAAGTCAAACAGAGAGGTTAACGCTACAGATTACCCAATTTAATTTGGTTACAGACCAGGCAGGGGACGCTGCAGGAAACCTCAACAAGTAACACAGAGGTCTTTGTGCGTTTATAGAGAACCGCCACATGCTTCTTACAAAACAACAATCTTGTGGTACTAAAATCTAGATGACAGAACACTTGGGAAAGGGCAAGACCAGCCCACATCACTACAGCATGAGAAGCAAGCCAGCGCTTTGTTTATGAATATCAGATTTGGTCTAATCAATGGGTCCTTTGTATTCAACGCCTGGCCTACCACCGTTCAAATCCACCCTAGGGGAAATCTTTCCGCTACAAACTAGACAACAAAAGGGCTGTTTTACCTTTCGAACACGTAAAGTCAAACGTGTGCCCACAGAAAATAACTAAATCACAAGTTAAAGTGAGTTACTGAAGTTACTCAGACTCATTACTGAAGCTGAAACTTTGGCCCAGCGTGAATCCATGGCTTTCAGGGGCTCCGATTTACTTCAGGCTTACAAAAAACATTCTCCATGTCTCTGGGGAGTAAGGAGCTGTATTTAGTCAGCTGCCTGCATCACTTCCTATGGGGAAGCCCTGAACTTTTGGCAGCTCATGTAAAGCATTTTGAAACTAAATATTTGGCATTTTGATAGAACAAAGGAGCAGAAATTTAAAATTTCCAATCAGTTACTGACTACACTGCAAGATGCTGGAGTAAGACGCGTTGTGTTTATTTTTACTTGTTAAAACACCATGATTTTGCCAGCCCGACGGGCTCATTCATTTAGTAATTTCATTGGATACCAACGGTGCGTAAATTTCAGCTTGGATATAAACAAACACTTAAGACTAACAATGATCCTTTTTATCCTCTTGACATTTTCAGTCCAATAACCCAATCAGAAAAGCTCAAATATCACCGTTGGTTACGTCTGTGTTTTATTTCAAGCTGTTCTGATTAAAACCAGCTCTGTTATTTTCTCATATTGTGTTTTTTTCATTCTACAAAGCCTGAACGGAAAATGGTACGACTTGAGAACTCGTTGTGATGGTGTAGAGTAATCTTTGGCTGAAGACACAAACGTTTGAACAATACTTTCCAACGCTACATACAGCAGATTTTAATCAAGAGAGAACGGTTGGATTAATCAGAAATCCATTAGGAAAGAGGGTAAAAAGTGGGTCGGTTTGACTTGGTTAACTATAAATGTTTTGCCCTGGTCGTCCTCTGTGGACTGAGCGCCGTACCACTCACGGGTCGCTCCAAGACCCAAATGACCGACTCCATTTAGATACCTCCCCCTTCCAAATTCCTGTAAAGCTCACCCAGATGTGCACCCCCCCCTCGCATACCTTAACATTATTCCTGAACTTTCTACAAACATAGATATCAAGCAGCCCTCCCTAAGGCCGGAATGCCATCAGCTCTCTCCACAAATTAATCCCAGTGTTTAGCTAGTAAACATACGATACATTAGACAAGCACATATTCCCTTAAAGGGCTGCGAAATCAAAGCCCCACACAAAGGGCTGCCGTGATTGGCTCGGTGCCCAGGCAGGCTTACCAGTACAAAGGTAGAAGTCAGTCTGATTTATTTACACAGGGTGACGTTGGCCAGATGTGGAGATGGGGGTGGTGCCAAAGAAAAACAATGAGGGGTCCGTATCATTGTTAAGGCTGAGTTTTTGTCTTAAATACGTAGATGCAGCCGTCAGACTGAGGGAGCTACCGAGCTACACACTGTACAAACGTGCACAGATGTGAAACATGTGGTTTCTATCACAGAGGTCATCACTCGCTAGTAATCATTTGGCTGTATGCATGAGCGCACGAGCTCCAATTTCCACGTAGATCCTTTCAACTAATAGACTGCAGCCCTTGCAAGTCCCTGCAAATGAATAACTGCAAGAATCACATGTGGATCAGAATCACATGTGGATCACAAGCAAATCCAAATTACTCAGATCTGATTCTGAGTGTGAATGCTGTGATCTGAATTCAATCCGAATCCCATCACCGCCTCTCTTTGTGTGGGAGAACCACTCGCATTTCATTTACTCCTGTATCACCAGACGTGATAAAGTGCTTTAAACCAAAGACATGTTAACAGCGTCCGTCTACAGAGGAGTGAGCTGTCAACTGATGTAGACCAGAGACTCAAGTCACACCATAGATCAGAAGCACAGACTGAATGATGCAGCACCGACCTGTACAAGAGGCTAAAAGGTCATTTAACAGCAAAAACTCTTAGCTGAACCACCTAATATATCATCTACGTATAAATTCTGCACTTTAAAAAGTTTGGTGCTTTATCTTGACGCAGTTTAATGACGCATGCGCGCCACATTCACTTAAACGTGTTAAAGCGCATACGGCGTTTTATAACAGATTTTAACAGATTAACAAGTTTAACAAGTTTAACAGATTTCTTTAGCAAAGTTTGACAGTCCACAAATCTTCGATTGCATTGCTTTTATTGAACTTATATGATTTTCACATCTTTCTCCACAATTGCATTAATAAAACGTTGCTTTGTTTAAAACGCATAGCATTTTAAAGTTAAAAACAGCAAAACAAAAGCAAAGGATACGTTTAATTAAAACGCATATCGTACTAAAGCAAACAACACGAAAAGTTGAGGATGAATTAAGAAAACAGCTCATGAAATATCAGAGGACAGTCAAACAATTACCATTTTTTAACAAACACAAACGGAACTGACTCACCTTTGAATCAAAGCAGAGTCGTAAAGTTATGTGGGATGACAGATGGGCGTTTGTTTTATCACAAGGGCTTTTCCACAGTCAGTAAATAATCGTTCATATTAACGCGTTCAGAGGAGCAAACGGGTCGCGTGGCGAACTACACTCTGTGGTGAAGTTTTGGGCGCGTCTGCGCACGCGCAGGTTCATCCAATCACGACGACGCACTGATTTGTCATTAATTTCACGTATTAAAATAAACAGCGATAACAAACTAAAATAAACTATTTATAAAAATAATCAATGCATATTAATAAAGGTTAATACTTGCATTACTTTTATTTATTAGTTTAGTTTAGTTATTATCGAATAACTAAATAATTGCTGCTGATGTACATGCGTTGAGTTACATGTGCATTTATTTAATGCCTCACCAATGACTGATCCGATCATTGCTGTTAATTGTATTAATTTCAAGGAATGATAAAGATTTAACAAATTCTTCCTTTAACAAATGTCGCCCTCTGGTGGAAGTAAAGGGAACTGAATTGTGGCTAAAAGGGTACGATTATAATTTAACCTGCATCAGATATTATGCAGGTATTTTCAAAGCAATATTATTATGTTTTTCATTGTTAATAATTCTAACTATTATAAAGCATGAATAAATCCTCAAGTTTGTTTAATGAGGGAAATCAAAGATAGGTTTCTGAAAAACAGGAGCATGTTGGGAAAAAGCGAATGAAATCAACACACATTGTGTTAAATACGACATAATATTTGTCGATGCATCGTCATCTTGTTTAGTTTCCCTGTTTTCAGACTCACACTAGATGGCAGACAAATGCAACTTTTGTTCCAGCTAATGTACAGAAATGTCTTGAAATGGTTTAACTTTGTACATACGTGACAGTTTCTGTAGCCTAATAAAATTGAATAATACAATTATATTGAATAATAAAAACAATTATTCAATATTCATTAGCCACGAGCCATTTACGTCATGCTGATGGCATGACGTCATCAACTAAAACACGGCTCTTCTAAAAAGACTGACGTTACTGTGATTCAAAAATGCTTCACTGATAAACGGTGTAATTTAAGTTCCTTCCACCAACCTGTTGTACCAGATCTATTTTCTCCCACTTTTGGAGGTAGAGACACTTGTGTGTCCATGGCAACCCAGCTCACAGGGAATCATTTTAGTTCTTGTCCTCAAGGGGGGAAAAATAAACATCCCCCTTATTAGATCGTAAGGGCAAGACTTTGTGTCCTGTGAGGGTCAAGTTGTAATTCTTAGTAATGGAAAAGTACTCTATCAGGGGAAAAAACCTTGCATATCCTGGGAATTATATAAAGCACTGAACCCTTGACAACTTTTAAGCATTCGGATAATTTACTAAGAATTGCATAATTCCATTCATAATCCCCTGTGAAAGGATTCAGATTGTACCGGCGCTGGTATTGCTGAATTACCCGGCGAGCCGGCGGCGGGTCGGCTATCAAACACAGCTCCAAATTGTCAATGACAAAACAGAGGCACTTTCCATCCATTTCTGACTGAAAACTATGACTCACTCCGTCCAAAGAACACAGAGATCCCTCATTATTGCAAACACTCCGGTGTGAACCGGGGACAGCAGTTTTATTTAATCAGTTTCTCTCCAGGTCTCACAGTCACAGACAACCTTTGTTTATTGCATTCATTGTGCATAAGAACACGGCATATTAATTAACAGGAATGAGATCACCCGGGTAACTTTGTGACACCCCTCACCTCTGTGCATGCAAGAATGTCAGGGATGCCAGAAATAGCGACTGCGAGAGGTACATTAAGCCGGTAAAAAGAAACAGGGAGGTCCACAAATAGCCTCAGTACTGTGGAAGGCCCTGCAATATTGGTTAATTATCTCTGGTTGCCGGGAGCCGGTAACTTAGAGTCCAGCGCTCAGCAGGAAGCAGCATTAGGTAAGTCATTTACTGACACCTGCTAAAGAAACAGCCAGATGGATGATCTTGGGCTGTGTAAGAGAAACTGTTTGTGAGCTTTATCATGTCTCCGAGGTTTGCCGTTCCGTGTCATTATTTATTTATGTTTCTTTGCACTTTGTTTTGCTGTAAATACTCTCTCTGAAGATCTGTAAAGGCCTGGAACGGTTTTAGAAAGCAGTTTTTTTAGAAACACTATTTACGCATGATTTTACTTGGCGGTGAGTTTGTTTGTGGGGGTGGGAATGCTGATAATAATGAGTGCGTAGTTTTGCTGGTCATTCAGAATAGTTCTCAGGCATATACTGGCTGTGAATGACTCAAGCTGTGAGTCATGCATGCATGC
>JBAJNP010011399.1:0-14835 GCA_036877545.1 Yasuhikotakia modesta
GAGAGACAGAGAGAGAGAGAGAGAGAGAGAGAGAGAGAGAGAGGTGCATTGTTATCATCTGTTTAGTGATGTTTTGGAGTTAATGGTACTCTCTGAGCGTTTCAAAATTTAACTTTCAAAAAGTAAAGTTTCTGACAACTTATCATTTGAAGCATCTACAGATGTGGAGAAATGTAATAATTAATATCCAGCACATTATTTTGTTATTGAAGCTGAAGCTTAATTTCAAACAACCTCTAAAAAGTTTGCCAATGTCATCGCAGTTAATTTATCAGCATATATTAAGACATCACACATAACATTTATCAGAAAATCAACTACTATTTTGACTAAGTTTATCAGAGTTATTATCTGTATTAAAATAATTTGCTCTTTAACCTGAACGCATGCTGTCATGCAGTAAAACGATACAACAGAGCTGAACAGTAAAAACAGCGACACGTTAACGTCTAACGCAAGTTTTCAAACGTTATAGACAAAATGAAAACACCTTTGCGGCATTTTTTGGGTTAACCGAAATAAAACATTTGAATCCCGAACGCAAATGTCAAATATTTGCCTACCGTCGATATCAGTGGCGCTCGCTGTCCGTATGAGCAATATCTGTCCAAATTGAATCTTTGCGCAGATCTTTCACAACCAATGTTTATTCTCTATCATCAGACCTTCAGTTCTGCTCAGTCAAACCTGCAGAATTACCAGAAGCACCAAAATAACCGCTTACTTGATACCGCATACCTATACAGAGAGTATTTGCTGATACAGTAGAAATAGATCCGCGCTATAGAGCGCTGAAAGCTCCCACCTCGCATTTCCACTGATGGTACAGAGCACCACAGGACCGGAGTCTCTGGATCTGGATTCATTTTTGTTCCAATTCTGGTATCCACGCCATTGTTTCCCGTTTACCGCTGTCTTGTAACTCTTCTTCCGTGTTGCTGAAAATTCCAGCACCACAGCTTTATCCCATCACGCATAGCGATGACTCATTCAAAGATCAGACACATTTACCACCATAGGGACCCCATAAACGTTCAAAATAATGAAAACAAAACTTACACACCTGTTCCCCCGAAACAGACCCAGATGTTGGATTGTAAATAAAACACAGCATTCACATTAACAATGTGAAACTGAATAAGATTTTTTTAAAAAATATCAGGATCATGCAATAGAACTGTAAATGTTTATGGTAAATATTCTTGTAATAAATGGTAACAATGTGTAAGGCGCATGTTTAGTTGGTCTGTCAGTTCCTTTTACATTGTTAAAATAATCTGTCCTTTCTCACTTCCTCCCAATCTAATTTAGATTTGCCGCAAGCTCTGTATTATTCCCTTTATCTTTCTTTTCCTTTTTCCTCTATCTGCTTATCTACCCTCATGACCTTATCTATTCCTGTGAGCCACATGTCAACAGCTTCACGCATATGACATATGAACGGGGGTCTCATAAGGCCATACACACACATACACACGCCCAAGTGTATATCTTCAATCAAACACATTATCCATCAGATATCGTCTTTGGAAGTTAATAGACACAAATAAGACATTCATACAAAAATCTGGTTAGAATGCATGCAGCTATACCCCCACAGCAACTGCAAATAAGTTCAACAATCCCCGGTTCACATGTGAGAAAGGCAACGTGTTTTGATGTCACCTTAAAGAATATACTTTTTTTGTGGACAAGGAACAGGGAATGGGAACAATGATTTGTTTAGGGAGGATACAGTGATCGTTTAAATAAATACACAAGAAGACACTTATTTTGCCAGGTAAAATAATTTAAGCTTTTGGTGTTTTGGTTTTTTCCACTAGGAACCCATCATACAGTATGTAAAATACAGAAACTTGCAAGTTTTCCCAGTGGTGCTGAGTGCGCTCTTTTGCGCGCGCTGCAATATGCTGACACGTTAGTGTGTCTCAGTTCTGCGCCTCTAACCTTCAACACAGTTCACTCAAATGAAACATGCGCCTTGGTGTATCTGAACTGAAAACACGACACGACACATGCTGTTCTGCCTCTAGGTGCAGTTACTGACATGACGTGCATGTAAAATCTCCACTTGTGAATGTTATCCAGAGTAATCAAGACATTTTTACAGCCGTGATAAAGATCTACTGAACACTCACGCCTTTCCTTGAAACTATTGCGCAAACGACAGTTTACCATAGTGAACGAAGGCACATCTGAGAATTCTTGAACAATCCCTCATAAACACAAACGCTACGGGTGCCAGTGTAGAACAATACAGATATGAAACTGTTCAAATATTTCCTCTCGAGTTGAAAGCCACCATGAATTGATAAGGGATGTTTAGGCGTAAGAAAACTGTTTAAATGAGGTGTATAGACATCAGTGTTGAACCTTAATATCATTTTTGTTAGGCACTCATATTTCTCTTTTTTATCTTTATTTTTCTTCAGTTTATTCACTGTTAAAATAAACGTATTTATTGTTACCGCTTACAGGCCTAGAGAAACCAATCTCTGAATCTATCATCGACTCCTCTGACTGGATCAAATTATCATTAATTTATTAACATTCCGCATAAAACAGCAGCACAGTTTATCTCCCATATTTTACATAAAATCAGTTTACTTACAAAAATGTCGCTGCGACGCACGCGTGTCAGATTCTACAAACCGGCTTTTATCTTCATCAGTTTGTTGGGTTTCAAAGACGGAATGCAACACAGACGCTCTCGGTCAGTGATACTGAAGCGCTGCGTTCGGGCGTTCTGAACGGTCGCTGGGTAACGCACTATTGTCAGTGAACACAAAGCTGCCGGGGGCCCGCGGGGCGCCACAGGCTGGAGGTGAGGACGCCGATTTTAAATTGCCTTAATGTATTGATGCAGTGAACAGCTTCAAATGCTACGAAGCTGTTCACTGAACGCTTGATAGACGGACCTCGTTAGGCGTGAATGTGTTATAAAACAAAAGCAAAAGAGAGGGAATAAGTTACTGTGCAAATTAAACTGGATGGGATTTGCATATTGAACATTTGAAGCATGCAAATCTTGCCATTTTTAAAGCCTGGGCAGCTGAACATAAAGGGACCTGTTAAAGGGCCTGCAGAGGATGTTTCCTGCTGACCTTGTTAACGCTTGAAGTTCTGTAGGCAGTTCAAAACGTTCGTGGTTGAGTTTCAAGGCCAGATTCAGAACAATAGTGAACAACTGCAATGTTCTCTGCTTAAAAGGGGCAAAGTTTAAGGATGATGTGGGGCAAAGCCAAAAAATGTAGCCAAAATGTAGGCTTATCTCATCTTATTTTTAAGTAGTTTCTTTTTTTCTGAGAAGTTACTTATTTTTAAGTAACTTCTGAAAGGATTGAGAGATTTGTGGAAGTGCAATATCAGAATTATTTTATGCCAAGTGATTGTTGTAGAAAATAACTGGTTTACAGCTACAACAACTCTGTGAACATGAGAAAGAGTGAGATGCTTTGTCAAGTGGAAAAAGGGGTAGGGGGCCCCTAAGGTCAAAGTTCATGACATGGCATTGACTTTGGAGAGTAGACAGAAAAGGGAGTGTTTTTTCCTGACATGTATGGGAAACAATATGACCAAATGACAGATAATGACACAAATTGTTAGTCAGAATGTGTTAAAATTTAGCAGTAAATTGTCAAATATGAATTGAAAAAAAATGATACTAAATTTGTACTATATTTATAAGGACACTTAAAAAATTGACAAGTATAATTAATCCTATATACACACATTTACTGCATCACAGTAGATTTATACAATATCAGGACACGCATCTTTTTTTCAAATCCTGTTTTAATTCCTAATATTAGATGTAGGTACACGAGTCAACAAACAAGTCATTTTCGTGTTTATATCAGTAATGAAAAATGCTCCACACCACACGTGCCCCCAAGTGTCGGGGTTTGGTATTACAGACGAAAAACTCAGCAGGAACAGGCTGCGGTTTTACACGGTGTAGATGCAACAGTAGAAGTATTAATAACTGTAATATTTATAATGACCTTTATAATAACAGTAATAATAACAGATATTAACAACTCAGATTTAAAATCAGAGGAATGGAATAAACATTCTTTAATAAACAGTATTTTAATGGGATTGGTGGGATTGTTTTCCAAGATGCATTAAAATGCTGCAAAATATACTACTACTGGATAAGAAATAAACAATCTGCTTAAAGACAAATTTTATCTAATGTAACATTCAGCGCTCCGATGCCACACTACTGAGTGATGAACTTTTCCCATTGAATTCACTGTATTATTGTATTGCAATAAAATTCATCTAGCATTCTCCTTATAGTTTCTCTCACCAATTCTTTCAGATTTACAAATACGAAACTTAGATGTGCCACAACATAACTGACTATCTATCCAAACTGAAACAAATGTCAAAAAACAAGGCAAGGATAAAGTCAAAATCTTGTACTGAAGTTTTTGTGATATAAAATAAAAAAAATCAACAGCATAAATAGCGATATGAACTGAATCCTAAAGCAACACTTAGCACACAGTCCCAAATGTAACTGTATTTAGGCTCAGACCAAACAAATCAATTTAAAGCTCAATAAAAGAATTCAGTGTGAATATAAGTTCTGGTTCTAGATCTAGATTATTGTACCTTAGAGCGTTAGTGTGAATAACTGACTGATCTAGAGAACGTCTAACTACGGCAACTCAGACCTTCTGATAACAAGATGCTCTTTTGATTTCCTGAACCAAATTCAAGTTCACTTCACTACATAGAGCAGAAAAGGTATTGGTGACACTGTCCAATCACTGAAAGCTGGAACAAAAGGTCACTGGTTGTTCTCTGGTCTGCACCAAGATTAGCAGGAAGTTAGCAACATTTTCCTTCACATCAAATGTCACAGCAATATTTAAAGGTTCAGTTTTCTGTTTACTGTGTCTATGTGCCCCTTAAATGTGTCTCCAGAGAAAAATGACATGGCTTGAGTGTAAATGGCTCAATACTCCACACACCTCACAGTAAGGGGCTTCATTGTATGACGTCAAAAGACCACCTGCTAATACTACCACGCCAAGGCAAGCTTTCTCACAATCATACGTGGCTGAAAATCTTTATCCTACAAAAATACTGATTTCATACCATATAGGTACATGTTACCAATACATGCCTTTTTATAACTGCAAAAGTATATTCACTGGTACAGTATTGATCCTGCCTATATGTGTGTTACTTGCAGTTACCAGGCGATAATTCACTCCTGGTCGGTGAGTATAAAACCTGCAGTTATATACTGTGCACTGTATTATGTTCACATTCCTCCAAAGAAGTTAATTTGTAACTTTTGATGTACAAATAAAGGAAATTAATGATCTAAATCACTATTAATGGGGGGAATTGATTTGGTCCACATTAAGAATACCTCAGTATTTTGTTTATCATTTAATGTTTAAGCACATTCACAACCAATATACCTGAAAACAACCTCTTCTGTGTATACACACACACATACACACACACACATCTAAAAATACAGCATCAATCCTAAGAGCATCACTGACACAAAATTCCAGCTTCGACTGTCATAAAAGAGGTTAATCCCTGTAAAAACATTTGAAGTGTTAAGGGGGAGAAAAGCATGTGTGTTTGTACGCTTGTGTGTGTGAATGATATAACTGATGCCTGAGAAAAAATTCCAAGGAACCATTTTAAAAGAACTTTGACAAATATTGTACATATTGTTCAAAACAAACCAATAAGGAGAAAAACGTAAGGAATGTATCACATTCCTTACATTTATTTCTAAATTTAATGTTGGCTTGTGCAGTTGATATCTATTGCGTTTTCTTGCTTTCATGAAAAATTAAAACAAAAGCCCAAATCACAGCATCACACCTCGAATACCAATCTTTACCACAAACACTTTTCTGGTCTAAAAAAAGAGATAAAGAGGAACATAGGAATCAAGCCACATAATGAGAAGCTGAAGAGTCTGAAAAGAAAACTCAGTTCAAAAGTACAAGAAAAAGTAAAAGCATTATAAATAGTGTTTTTTTTTTTTTAATAGCAAGCCTCTAAAAACAAAAACGCTATTCTCTCACAAAAAGCATTCAACAGAATTATGTCAAGAATTTTTTCAGAAAATTTGTTCAGAACAGCCACAGACGGAAAAAAAGACCAGCACAAACTCTGACCTTTGACCCTTTGGCCTTTCTTTTTCTCTGTCCTCCCTGAACATGACTAATACAAACTATACTTACATATTCTTTAAATATTCCATTTTAAATGGACTCAAAATGCAATAACAATTAAATCTTTCGTTATTAGTATAACAGTACCAAAAAAAGATTGTGGTCCTTCACAAACAAGGTGACAGCTTGAAATTGGACAGAAAAAGGAAATAACCAGGGAAAAAAAAAGACAAAATAGCACTCTTGGTCTTTCAAACATCACAGTATGAAAAAAACTGTCAAATTTATATTTACTTAAAAAAAAAACTAGGGAACTAAATTGAAAGCTGTGAGCCAACGGTTCAAGAAGGTTTTACTGCATTGGCTGTTGATCTGGGAGCTGGTCTTGAACGGGAACATTACTCCCTCTTCCCCTGGGAAGCTCAGCTCAACCTGGCCATTTACTACATCACAGGCCAAATGTGGCAAGACAGCTAGGAGGTGAAATTTCAAGATCCATGTGTGAAATAAGAGTATTAAAAAACAATATGGAGGCATGGGCAAAAATGGTAAATGTACTGCAATGTCACATGCGAGTTTTCTTCCCCTGTTCTAACATTGAGTTTCTTTTGTGTTGACAAACTTCCAACTGTTGTTTCGAACACTGTGGAGATCTGTGGTGTATTATTTCTTTTTGCCAAAGAAACTGAAGCGTTTTTCGCGGTCTCTCTCTTTGCCTTCTTTGTTGCGCATGGTCACGCCCCCTGCCTCGCCCGAGCTGGGAGAAATAGGTGGCATGGTCATCGCCCGACTGAGACCCCGTGTGCCGCCCGGTGAACGGTCACCAGAGGACATGGATGACAGGATTGCTTGAATCCATGAACTCATCTCAGCCTGAGAGACAGGAGGATTGTATCATAATAAGAGAATATGAAAGTCTATGAAAATTTCTATAGAATATGAAAATTTACTTCACTCAGAAGTATGACCCAGAAAAACGAGATCTTCTTTCAGACTTACCTCATCCTTTGCTTGGAACAAGAACTCTTTTCCATCTCCAAGCCTGTAAAAAATTGAATCAGTTTACATTCACAGTATTTGGCAGGTGCAGATGGCAGATGTTATCCAAAGTGACCTACAAAGCATTTACACTATACATTTTATCAGTATGTGTGCTGGTAATTCTGGTAATTCAAGCTACAGTTGAGTTGAGCTACATGAACATGCTAATAATTTTACAGAACAGTTTAATCTGTAATCTCTAATTCATGTAGTATCTTAAAGAAAGTCTTTATTCCTTCATTCTCACCTGAGTTTAAATACATTTTTCCTCTTCTTGTAATCATGGGCAACCTCACAGACAGCCTCGCTGAGGCTGATGGGAACTTCTCCATGGTAAGGGATTCCACTAGAGGCACTCTTGTTGTCCTTGTAGAAGCCCAGACTGCCTTTACGTAATACACAATATACATTCTGCCACGATCTACAAACAAAGTGAGAGAATGCCACCATTTAGACCAGGGGTTTTCAAAGGAAGAAATTATAATAAAAAAATAGTTTAAATATTATTATTATATTTAAATGTTTTTATTTAAATAATTATAAAAGTGAGTTAACAGTCTTGGACACAAGTTGTTCTGTGTTTATCTTTGTGCGCTTGTGTGTGTGTGATGGGGGGCACCATTGGGTAAGTTGTGTCAAAAGGGAGGCCCACTGTCTTAAGACTTTGAAAACCCCTGATTTACACCATTTAATTGTCAATGTCTCCTTAGAAACACACCAATACAACATTAACCTGACAATTTAGCAAGACACAGTAGCTGTTTTTAAGACTTCCTGTCTCACCGGGTGGCTGCTTTTTTGTTGTGCGATTCCATTTCCTGTTTCCTGCAGAGCATGCCCTCCATGGCCTCTGTGGCTGCCTCAGCTCGCCCTGGCAGTGTTGCTGAAGGGTCTTGCCGTGATGCTGAGTCCAGACCGCTGTCACGACCCGCACCATTAACAGATTCGGTTTCAGATCCCTGATTGAGCAAAACACGCTACAGATTAAGAGATGTTACAACGATGTATTGTTTCTAATATCGAACATAGTGATTATGTCACTACTGCGCTGTGCTGGTCAATAATACTATTATAATAATCAAGGCCTATAATAAAAGGCCTTTATGTTCTTTAATTGTCCATGTCACAATTAATTGTGTTAATTGTTGTAACATGTCCAATACATACAATGTTTACATACAATATCCAATCTTCTAAATAATCACATTTTCTAAGTATTAGAAATTTTAGGGCAGTAAATTAATTATATGTATTATTTATTAATAATTTATTTAATAATAATCTAAATAATAACACAATAAGCAGAACATACATGCACACAAAGAAAGCACACAGTAAAAAACTAAAAACAACTAACATCAACATCAGCATGTTCCATCAGAGACAACAGGGGGCAGTATGGAGGAGTGGGAATGTGGGTGTAATAATGAAATTAACTGTCACTGAGACAGACACACATCTACCTCAAAGATCTCACTCAGTCATTTCTTATCCTAAGCCAAGCAACTAATTCTATATTAGAAAACAGTTGCTTAGAATGAACAACTACTAGCCTTGGAAAAATGCAAAATCCGATGCAACTGATGGAAAGAAAAACAAATGCAATTTTTTATGCAAGTTAGTAAGGAATTATTTCAGTTGTTGTGATGCACCCAAACCTTCAATACATAATGTGATGAACCCTAGCTACAAAACAAGTTTACTACAAGGAAACAATGTTACTTTATAGAAGAAAATAGTTTTGAATCGTGATAAAGTGCATCCCAAATACTGATGATGAAGCTCAGGCTTAAGCAAAAACATTGAACATTGAAGTTACATTAAAAGTTACAGTAGCCAAACAGAGGTTACACAAAAAAAAACAACGATCCACTGAAAGCAACACAAAGCAACAGAGCTGTAATTCTGTTCTCTAGCTGGTGTGGTATAGCTAACGCCATGCTGCTAGGACACTGGGTGAACCACAAGCTTGGCCATCCACGCCTAAAGGCTGACGCTACGGGTTAGTACTCACACGCTCCTGTGCCTTGTGGGGCTTAGGCACAGGCTTAGAAACTGGATTAGACTGAGGTTTAGTCTCAGGTTTAGGTTCAGGGTTCTTGAGTTCAGATACGGATAAGGACTGCAGATAAAGATGTCACAAGAATGTGTGTTAAGAAGTGAGTGGAAACGAGTTAGAATTAGTGTGTGTTAAAATATTGTTCTGACATTTAAAATGACGTCCACAAAATACAACTACGGAAAGTTTTTGATGTCTGACACTTTTCTTAGACACACTGAAAGATTCGATTCACATACACAAGAGTACAGTAAAGTTTGTTGATAGAATAAATTGAGAGGAACAAGGAAAAGACAATGAACACACAACTGAGACTGGACTGTGATTTACCAAAATCATGGCTATATTTCTAACATACAAACATGAAACATGTTCATGAAAGTGATTAAATGCTTTAATTATAACTGATTAAATTATATTTAATGAATTCTGAGTGTGGTCCATATCTGACCTGTGATGTATCTTGGTCGCTGTAGACACCATTGACAGACACTGACTGGTTTAATGTAGTTTGGTCCAGACTTGTCCTTTAACAGAAACATTCAAGCAAGAAGAAACTTAAAAGGTAAAATAAAAAAAGAAAACATTGCAAGGTGGAACATTTATAGCATTGCGCAAGCTGTTCACACTAAAAGTTCTCCACATGTGAAGATGTACAAAATCAGCCAATCAAAATACGTTTACCATTTATACAGCTATGTGAAGTGACATTTTAAACCAATAAGATTTCCTAGTGGGCTACACATACAACAAAATGCTTTGTGTCCTGGTTAGGATCTGGTGTAACAAAAAGTAAGTGGTATATGTGATTTTGAAAAAGCAGATGGGATAGTTTTATCTTTATTACCTTGCAGCCGAATCGTTTATTTCCGACGGTACAACTTCCTCCACAGGGGGAGGTGTGGGTGGTCGCCGGGCTCTTTCTTCCTCTTCCTTTCTTCTTTGAATCTCTTTTTCCTCCAGCTGACAGAGAAAATAACAAAAGAATATGAAAATCAATTATGCTTTGAAAACTATCGCATATTACAAAGCCTTACTTGATATCTGTGTGGGTATGTGTTTAACAAACCGTGGTGAGCTTCTCTAGCAGTACGAAACGATCTTCCCAGCCTGCTGCCAGTTTCTCAAATGCTTCATGACGTTTGATGAGACTCTCAACCTCATCTACATTAGAGCCCAGATCTGCTGCCCTGACCAATGGCTCCTGCCCAGCCAGCCAGGATTCAGCCATGGATGCATCCCTGCTGAACTGCAATACCTCCAGAACTATCACACATAGAAGCAATACAGAGTATGAGGAATGTGTCTTTATACTGACAGATGGTACAAATCAGAATTAAAGTAGTTGTTTGTGAACATGCCAAAACTACTGTGTTTGATGTACACTCCTTTAGCATGCTAAGCTCCTTAGCAGGCACCGAACCAAGTTCGCGCCCACATACTCACCGATCTGTAAATGATCCATTTTCTCCTGCCACTTCTGATTAATTTCAGTGCGTTTGGCCTGAAGCTGATCCAATTTCTCTTGAATCTAGAAATGACAGACATACATAAGATGCAGTATTATCTCAGAGTCTGTGGGCATGTGTGTTTTCCTGACTACTGTGCAGTGGTAATGTTCAGATATCTACAATTGCACTTATTTGTGTGAAAATGTTCATATACACCTGCTCTGAGGTACAGTGACTTGTAGTAAGTGTTAATACTTTCTGACCTCCTCTGAAGCATAGTGGTTGTTGTTGATGAGAGTGCGTCCCATTTCACTGCAGGCTGTGAAGCTGCCTGCTCTAGTCTCTATCTCAGACTTAATATCCTGATGGTTAGCAATGACCAGGCCAGCTGATGAGACGTCTCTACAACACAAAGACCAGATAACATCGTCATCAGAACATTTCAGCAGTTGCTCACATACTTGTAATTAACTGTCAATGTAACAGACAACTCTTGCAAAATTGTGAGGCATTTTTGTCTATATACACTGTATAATGCAAATGGATGCATGTACTAAAGTTGTTCTTGGCGTCTCCCTATATGTGTTAGCTAAGGACATGTGGGCACATACCTTGGACTGTCATGTGACTGGATCTGTAAGTTGATTCCCTCCATCCAAAGCATGAGGTCTCTGACCATGTTAAAGAATCTAAACTTCTCCACCGTGTCCAATAGGAGCAGCCGCCTGGCCTGAGTGGCAGACTGAAGTCCCTCCCACGCCTCTGTGACTGCGCGCTCGTGACGATGGATATCATCAGCCTTTTCTCCAGCGTATGCTTTCTGCAGACGCGCTGCATCATCCTGCACCTGTGAGACCTGCAGTGAAAGGGTTAAAAAACAAAAGTTAAAAGAGGAAGGGAGACGAAGGAAAAAGAATCACATTTGTTTGCTCGCTCTCACCTGACCACTGAGCGCTTGCACATCATTCTCATAAGCCGTATGCTGTCTCAACAGGTGCTGGACCGTGTTCAGATCCCGTCCGAGTTCGGCACCCTCTAGAGTTTCCTTCTTTTCCCGTATGAGCCCTAGAGCTTCCCGGGCATCCTGATGGAAGCGGTGCAGCTCGTAGGAGGCAGCCAGCATCTGAGTCCGTGTGTCGATCAGCTCCAGCAGGTCAGCCCAGGCCTCATTGAGGCCATCCTTCCATTCGGCCACGCTGGCATTCTCAGGATGTCCTGACTCGATAAGTTCATCTGCCTGAGCATTCACTGCATCCACTCGTTCCTGACCAATTGTGCTGGTGTCTCGTGCGAACTCCCGAAACTTATCACGCAACATCTAAAACAATGAGAATAGGCAGAATTAAAGTTATAAAACAATTCCAAATTAATATTCAGATTTCATATTTTTGAGCTTCAAAATGGTTTTAAAACGTCTATAAATTAAACTATTTCTTAAGTCGAGTGCACACTGTACAAATGTGGCCTCAATTTGGTCAAAATCTAGGCTAAAATCTGGAGTCTATGATCACAAGTTTAACACTGTTGCTGTCACCTGGCTCACAATCACTAAATGTGTTATGCCTAAGAGTTTTTTTTGACTATGTGTGTTTTAAAAGTCGAATTTGCTCTTAATAACAACTTACTAAGCTTATATTTGCAATCACATTTTAACAGTTTGCTTGTTTTTAAAAACTATAAGGAATGTGCCCAGCTTAAATAAAGTTTCAGGAAGAAAGAGAATACAATTGGATTTCATACCGTTACATGTTCGTAATCTTGACCAAGTTCGTGAGATCCGGCGACAACCTCTCTCTCTGCAATCCACTGCTCTAAATCATCCACCTCTCTCTTCAGCTGGGTCAGTCTCAGTCTCTCCTGCAGTTTGCCTCTCCTCTCTTCTGCCAGGTCCTTCAACCCGGCATACAGTTTATCCACCTGGGCCTGCCTCAGAGTGATTCTCTCACTACAGAGAAAGAATGGAATAAACCAATACATAGTTTCTCTTTCAGCACTGAAAGGTGTTCTGCATTTGACAGTCTAGAGACCTCAGCATGCCTCCTACCTCTCAGGGTGTTCACTGTTGACCATGAGTCTGCTGCTGTTGGCCAGCTGGTGGATGGTCTGGGCGTAGTCTTCTAGAGCCTGCTCCAGAATCTGGTGCTTCTTCACCATCACCAGAGCATTTTGTTCATCCTATAATAACCACATACCAGAAACACTTTTTAAAATGTCAGCTCTAAAAAAGGTTTTCTTTGCTCTTACAGAGACACAATTCTCCTCAGTATCATGCTAATACAACCTCACAATGAAATCACACAAATTGTAAAGACAATTTAACTAAAATAAAATTGAGTAAAAAACAAGCTTTTGCCATGTATATGTATTCACTCCAAACATCTTTGAAGAACATGAAAATAGTTGTTTCTATCACCTACATCTCATTCTCACTAACCTTTGCCTTTTCCTCTGACATCATATGAAGCTCTTGCTCTCCCATCCAGGCCTCGGCCTCCGCAGCATCTGCATAAAACTGCTGAGCTCGGTGGGCATCTGCTAGTCTTGTGGTCCTTTTCTCTGTCTCAGAAATCAGAAGGTCCCACAATTCCTTCAGTTCCACCAGCCTATCATCAAGAGCAGCTCTTCTGTCCCTGTCCACATCTGACTCCTTCCCTGGGGACATTGTGCTACCATGAGCCTGGATGTCATTGATACGTGGCTGATGGCCCTGAATTTCCTTCTGCAGAGTCTGGGGAAATTAGTCAGGCGTCATAAAGACTTTGATCAGAAAGGAAAGCACTTGAAGTATAGGTGGATGAAAGCAAAATGTATACATTTAAAAACATTGACTGAATGATGGAGTACCTGGTTCTTCTTGATGAGCAGCTGGACGCTGGGCAGATCTTTGCCGTGGTCTGTAGACGTGGCGAGGGGCATTCTCTCCTTCACCCATAACTTTAGACAAAACCAAATATGACTCTCAAAACTGCCTTTCATTTATTTCCACTAACCAAACAAATGTTGAATGAGTATTTAATGTTCTTCTTGATGACTCACTATCTCATCCTCAAGGTCTCTGTTAAACTGATGAGCCTCTTTTGAAGCGAGAAGACACTGCCTCCGCTCTTTCAGAGGTTCCTGCAGTTGAGCAAAGTTGTCTGTCACTCTCCTCTGCTGCCCATCCACCTCCATAATCCCAGAATCCTCTTGGGCCAGAGCTAGTGCCTGTGACTGTAGAGACTGGACTTCCTTCTCACGTACCTCCATCTGATGTTCTAGCATCTGAGACACAACACACAGGATCCACATTGATGGTCATTATGTTTTTATTTCTCTTTTTAATGCTATGCCAGCTTCTCTTGCTATGGTCATGGCAGTCGTTCTTTTTAAAATTATTATTTATACAAAATATAAAGCAATGACAGAGTTCGAGCAGAGTTTGACACCAATTATTCAACAAGTTCCTTCAAGGTCTATAGATGAATAGAAAAAAAAAAAAAGTTAAAAAAATAGACTGAAATGGAATTGTTCTACTAAGCTTTGGATTTACCTGGTGTTTCTTGAGTAGAATGTTAACGCTGGTGAGATCTTTCCCAAAGTCATCACTCTGGAGTTGAGAGGAGATGTTCTGGAGCCAGGAGTCCAGCGATGAGCAGCTCTGTGTAAAAAGCTCAGCTCGATTTGCATCGAACAAACACTGAGCTTTAGCTTGAGTTGTGCTCTCCAGTTCCTCCCATTGCTTCTGTAGACCACTCAGAGACTCTGATACTGTCTGCTCCAGCTCAGGCTTCTCCTTCACTAATGTCTGTCCCTCCTATAAAAGCAAGAAAGAAATTACAAAAACAATCATGTATTTGGACATGTACCTTGCAGGTACAAGCTCTTGCAGGTACCTTAGAGCCACATAAATATCATGGTAGATACATTTTATTACCATTGTGTGCTTCAATGTAACATGGGATACCAAAGGGGCATGTGCTCTGTCTTCTATAAGACTTTAAACATTATGTATAATTTTCAATTATGAAGCTTTGGGAGATTATACAGGGAGTGCAGAATTATTAGGCAAATGAGTGTTTTGACCACATCATCCTCTTTATGCATGTTGTCTTACTCCAAGCTGTGTAGGCTCGAAAGCCTACTA
>JBAJNP010011401.1:0-14833 GCA_036877545.1 Yasuhikotakia modesta
TCTCTTTCTCTCTCTCTCTACCTCTCTCTCCCTCTCTCTCTACCCCTCTCCCTCTCTCTACCCCTCTCTCTCTGTCTCTACCCCTCTCCCTCTCTCTACCCCTCTCTCTCTGTCTCTACCCCTCACTCTCCCTTTCTCTATCTCTTTCTTTACCTCTCTCTCTCTTTCTTTACGGTGTTCAAACACAACCTTTCACCATCATTAAACTGACAAATTGCCTTTAGTGTTTAGTAGGTAAATTAACCGCATGGGGATTTGAATCTCCTGCTTGGTTGATGTCAATGTGAGAAAAAATCTTACATACAGCAGAATTTTACACCTCTGTGGGCCTAAAAGTCAACACAGGTGATTTAAGACTTTGGTCGGAGGTTCGGTGTGATGTCAGAGGTTTAATCTGTTCTTGCTGTTTCAGTGACCGGCATTTTTTTTTTTTGTTCCGTTCCACGAACAGCTTAAGAACAGCTTTTTAACACTGCAAGAATGTTTTTGAGAGATGTTTTAGAGAACATTAGCCTATATGTTTCTATACATCTGCTCTCTGTGTGAATTCTGTCACATTTTAAACGGTTCTTAGTCATTTAAATGCTAATTGGTACGTCCGGATTCTCCGTTCTTACAGTCATATGAAAACCTTAAGGTATCAACGCTGTTAGAAGTCGCTTCTCAGTGTAATTATCACACAATTTTTACAAAATGGCTAAAAATAAGAATTTTCAAAATAGAATTCATGCTGAAATGTGAGATCTTATTAATGAGAACATGAATAAAGATCATTGCCTGGGGTGCAGGGTGATGTCACAAGTGTGCATGTTTGGTTTCAAAAACTTAAATGTGTGAACCTTTCTTGATTCTTTGCCATGATAAAAAAATGACATATTGCCATGTAAATTAATGCCACAAATTATGCGTGCAAGTTCTCATTAGTCAAGAGTTCATTACATGTGGGCGGACCGTATATGTGCACGTCGTAAGTTAATGTGAACCAGCTTTCTGAAAATAAGACGGCAAAAGTTTGCTAACGAACGTGTCCAGAAACATATTTGCTTGAAGACCGTAAGTGATAGCTTAACGCAAAACACAGCTTTACTGAATGACTCACTTGACATTCATACATGGTGAGTGTTTCTCATACACATCCCTCTTCATTCTGTTCCAGATGCTCTCTCACCCAAAGTGCCGCATCACCGGGTCATTCATAACAAAAGCCACTTAACCCGCTGCTGAGATTAACAGTGACAACAGCATAATGCAGAAAACGCCCGAAAATCACAGCAGCAACATAAATAACAGCCGGCGGGACCACACAACGAAACGCCGCTGCTTTTACAGATAGAGCCATTTACAAAGACAGATGAGCCTGCAAATAAATCATTGCAGTTTGTTTATAGGAGTGATTCAAAGTAGCCCCGGCGCACATTTTCACGCTAACTTTGAATGGGACGGAACGCTTTAAATCGGGGATGACGCGTTGCCAAAAATGCGAGACGCATTGCCTGCGAGCGTGCAAGAAGTGAGCGGAATGTTACAGAAAGAGCAAATTGGAATGAAATTGCAATTCTTGAAGGACTTAAACCCAATAAAATCTGCTTGACAAGTAAAGTCGCATGACAAGAACTTTCCTAAAAAGTTTTTTAGGCACTGCGTTTAAACATATCCGTTTTAAAGAAAAGTTAGTATGGTAAGCATGCACCACATTTTAATGATAGTAATATGATGATGGATAATGCGCCACTTTGACCCTTTTATGAATGTTCGTGCATCACCGAATGCGAAGCAAATAACACGGCATATTTAAAAGCATTCTTTAAAATGTTTCTGCTGCCCACACACTTGCAAGTGCTGCTGGTCTCTGCTAGACGCGCTGTATCAGAAACTTTACATGCCCACGTATTTAGAATCAGATGGACTAATCAGAATAAATTCATTTTGAATATTTGAAGCATGTGCGGATTGTTTACATAAACTTTTGCCATTTTAAAATCTGAGTTTGCATGTACAGCAGGCATTTCTATGCAGTCTCATGATGGCATGCTATATTTGTGGTTATAGTGGTATTCATTTTTTAATCACAGACTAATAATAACAAATAATTCATTTTATCTATTTTTTTCCTTTTGCTCAATGTAACTTAAAATAAAACAGAGATATTGTTTGTTCTCTCTGCAGAAAGCCTCAGCAGTGACCCAACAGAATTTAAACCCACTTCTGTGATTGTCAAGGGCTGTGTGACCCGGATGCTATGCTGTCCGTTCCTGCACTCCAGTCTCCACCTGTGTCTCCACTCTCCTGTCATAGCTGATAGAATTGTTCCTATTAATCAAAGTCTTCCTCATGCTAGGAAATTTCCTGCATCAGTACAGCACACCTCTGATCCTCTGGCTACTCTGTTCACCTTTGACCTGTAGATGAATTAAACGGATAAAGCCAGAAGGGCCAGTGAATCTGACAACAGTCTCTGGTTCATGGACATTCAGATGATATCAGTCAGTTGGCATTTTTATCATATTTATGGTAAAAACAAATGTAAAATAATTCTTTCATTTTCTCTGACAAGCCTTTGAGATGTTTTTAAAATCATCTGAGAGCTTTTGAGTGCCTCTTTATATGCAAATAGCAGTAATATTATAGGGCATTATTAAATAATGAAATACTGGTATATGATTGTTTTATTGTTTGCAGGTTTGTTTATGCAGATTATACAGTAGCTGGCAGTGGGCAGTACTTTGTTAAAGCTGCAATCCGTAACGTTGACTCTCTACTGCCATCTTTATTTAAGACGTAAAATTGCAGGTATGTTTTTTTCACGTTTGTTGAAGTCAGATGAGCCAAACGGACATTCTTTGCGAATCAGACCACACAGCCCAAAGTGTTCAATTTCTCCGTTGCTAAATTTTTAGCCGTTGCTAAATCTATAATACAGTACGTTGCTCGTGTTGCTATAGCAAGTTCCTCTTCCTGTCGGTCCCTGTAGAGAAACTGGTCTTCTGAGGCCCTTCAGCCAATGACTAATTACAATAAATTTTGTTGAATGACCTTATTGACTAAGTGTTGCTTGGAGCAGGAAGCTGCGTTCAGATACTTTGGTCATTTGAGAGCTCATTATACAGTTGCTAGTCTTAATGGTGTGACCTCTGGGTATAACACACAAGGAAGATTTTTCATTATGAGGGTCCATATTGGCAGATTAAGTTTGATGTGTCTTAACTTTTGACGCTGTAGTCAAAGACCTGTTGTTTAATATATGCCTGGGGCTTTGTGATTCATTCTTTTTATAAGAGGCAAACTATTTTGGTAACGCTTTAGTATGGGGACCAATTCACAAATTGTCTGTTAGCTTTCATACTAGCTGTTATTTTTAGTATGTACAGTATAAAGCTAATATTTTTGCATTATTATATATTGATGGTGAATGTTTCCTATACAAAAGTTTTGCCACTATATTTGTTGTAAGTTGAACTGACTGTTGTTGCTGATAGCTTTTCAACAAAAGAAGCATTTAGCTTGTTTTGAATCCCTTGAGCAGCTCAGTTTTACACTTGCGTCAGATGCAAATGTTCTGTGAAGTGGTTAACAAAGACAACTATCCATTTTTTTAAACTTTGCATCGTTTTCTTTTGTTGCAGAACCCGCAATCTCCCTGCAAACGGCCCAGCAGGGTCTAGTACACATTGTTGATCCATTTCTTTGTCTTTCTTTGGGTTCAACTTGTAGTCCAGAGCGATTGATTTCAGGCACCGACTCTTTCCAATCAATAGACATGAGCTCTACCACTGCATTGCAATTTCATCGATTTCTCTTGAATTCCACAAAAGGTTAAGGAGAAGAGAATCATTCTCCAGTCAAAAGGCGGGAACGCTGCTGGATCTAATAAGCAATTTTGCAGGCAGAATTTGGGGTGGCGTGACGTCTGTCAAGAACGGTTCAAAGTGTGCGCGTTGTCACGATTATCGCAATCACCCCAAGCATTCAGGGCTGACACGCCATCACAGAGACAGCAGACTTTAAAACACGCTCAGAAATCACTCGTGCTCAATATACCATGAGACATTTCATGAGATTGTTGATTTTTTTTGGGGGGGATTTTTTTTTGCTTGTCTGAAATCACAAATGAGCCATTCTGACGGCTCAGCCTTTGTAAAGTTTTGTAGAAGTTTGAAGTGGATGACAGAAATTTGACAGCAGTGATGTCAGATGTTGTTTCCCATCTGTCACCAGTTCCACATGAGTTCCTTGTTCTGTTTCAGGCTTGTTTGTTTGTTTATACCGTTGTACTGTACCCAGTTCCACGTTCCTAGCAAATGTCTAAAACGTTCATTAGCAAAACTCTGGTAATGCTAGCCGTTTAGCTCGAATCATCCTCAGGTGGGAATAAAAACTTGGTTGAACCGTTGTACGTCTGTCACCTGTGTGCTGGACATGGTCGGGTGGGGTGGATTGGTTAGGGGAGGGGGTGAAAGAGTGATTTTATAGCTGGATCATACCGTGATCACGGCGAGCCGAACAGACGGCTGGCAGAGGAGCCGTAATGAGGCTGCCAAAGGTGCAGGTGTATAATGAGAGCTTCTTCATGCCAGACCTGTGCAGAGAACGCCAGGCAGAAAGGCAATTAGAGAAAGACAGCTCAGCGCTATCTCTACTCTGCAGCAGTATAGGATTTCAGTCTGTTTCTATTTTACCTCTCTCTCTCTCTCTCTTGTTCTCTCCATCATAAAGTCCTCTTGCTTCTTTTTTTGGAGTTTTTCTTTCCCCAGTCTCGCTTAAGCAGACCTCTGACGGACGGCTTTAGGTGTGGTCGGCCGTTTTACTTTCATTTATTTAGATTTATGCATATGGAAGGCCACTTTTATCAGAAGTGTCTTGCAGCCTGTGACCTTTGTGTCGTCAGCGCTAAGCTGTATCAGAGACGTAGAGACGCCCACTTACACAATGGTGAGATGGTTTGACTGACATAAATGACCAAAGGTTTTGTTTTAATGAACCGTCAAAAGTTTGTTTAACAGTTCGGTCAAATGCCTGGTCAAATGAATCCACCTTGATATTAAAGAAAGTTGTTTATGGACAAGTCATCAGATTTACATAGTGTATGTTAAGTGTGTGTCAATATTTTATAAAGCGCTTTATAAAATTGCTTAAATCAAGTTTTTAAAAACAACAGATTGTAAGTGTTGGACAATTGCAAAAGATACAATTAAATAATGTGAAGAAAAAAACTAATGAAATAAATAAGAAAACATAACAAACAAGAAATTTCACAGTCTATAGCTTCAGTTATGTACCATTACATGTAAAAGATATTTAAAATGCATTAACCTCCATAGTTAACATGGTATATTCTGCATCAAAATGATTATGTAGGTTTTTTAATCAGGCACTGAATAGAATACCTAATAAAAGGTCATTTGGCCATTACAATCACTTTGGGGTCCTAAGGTGGACTCATTTGACCAGGCAGGCCTAATTGTTTATAATACCAGTACCTTAATTATGACACGGTTTCCTGTTTTCCTTGAAGGTCGTCATGCCACATAAGCAGCCTGTGTTTATTCTGCCGTCCATGTTAACAGTTTACAGCGTACATAACAAAACGCAGGCGTAGACGCGAGCAAGGCTTCACCTCTAAGCAGAAAACGCATTGCCAAAGCGCTGTAAACCTATTTATCAACACAATCTTCTGCAATATAGTGTTTAATGAAGCAATATAAAATACTGGCGCAAACTACCCACCCATCGTTTGAAAAAAGATTAGATGCGAGATACAGAGCAGTGTGTTCAGTAAATCTGGCTTCATCCGGATGATTTAAACAGCTTATAATTACACTTTGGGGTTTGGTTTCCGTACCATGTAGATTAATTACCATTCGGATGTAAATTTGGTCCCCCTCTGCATGTAAATTAGATTTTGCTGCGATCATGTTTGTAGTAACTCTCAATGGCCAACTCCTGATAACTGTTTTATAATTTATGGTTGTAATTAAAAGCAACGCTCAACAGGGTAAAAGCAGAAGTCGCTGTTTTCTGTATATGTATTTTTTTTCCTGTATCTGTCTCTTTTATCAATTCCTGACCTCTTCGACTGTCTTTTTTCCCTCTGTTGTTTTTCCTGTACACGCACAGCACCACAAAAAACCCTTCACTATTGCACTCCCCTCTGTTGTACAAATAGACACTAACGCTCACAGCATCACCCTCCACTCGTACGATATTCCTTCAGTCCTAGTTCTGTTGGAGAGCTTCTGTTCCGCCCTAATGAGCAATGACAGGCCTTCACCTCTCTGCTATAGGTCAGTCTGCGTTCATGTTTCTCTCCTCCGTTCTCACCTCTCTCTTTCCACGCAGCAGTCAGCTGAACCGAGCACAGGCGCTGTCGAGCCTTTCTCATTAGCGCCGGCTTTCTGTGCATCGCGCTGCAGATCCCAGGTCAGTGAATTCCTGCTGCTCGGCCTGACAGCTCCATTGATTATTCTCATCTGTTCTGTGCCTCGGTTTCAGTGAAGTGTCATGATATAAAAATGTCTTTCTTAAAGCATCCGGCCCTTAATTGGCAACGTGAAACTTTGTGGACGACGAGGTTGCGGTTATGCAACACATGCAAAGGTGGCATGTATGCGGCTGCTGTTCTGAATTGTTTAAATACACGGTGCATTTGTGTAGGCTAAGTAGCGCTTTCATATGGAACCACCTGGGTGATAATTAGTGCTTGTCAGAGGGGCCATTTTCATAGCAAAGCTGACAAAATCTCAACGCTGCCATTTCATTACCTGGAAGTTTGAGCTTAGCCTGAAAGTACAAATACTGAATGAACGCAGCCACGGGTTGCCAAATATACTTTAAAAGCTTTGACACATTACTTCTTAACGCATGACCGTGTTTGAAAAAGCGGCTAATGTAATGCATCTGTATAGAAACTTGTAGTGAGCCAAACGGTGGTACTGAACCGGCTATGTTGTATATCTATAGTATTCTGTTTAAGTCAAGATTAGGGATGTTTAAGAAAGTTTATGTTTATGCATTTGGCTGATGCTTTTATCCAAAGCAACTTATCCAAATCCAAACAGTAGATTTAGTTATACATTTTTTTCATTATGTGTCCCCTGAGAATCAAACCCACAACCTTTTGTGCTGCTATCACAATGCTTTACCTGTTGAGCTACAGGAGATGTCAAGTTTTTTGACAGCTTTGACACCAAGGAACTATTCAAGAAACCTTTAAAACGGTGACTGTTTTGCAATTTCCTTTGGTATTACTACAGACACAGGAAACAGACGGCTGTATTTCAATGCTAAAAATGCCACAAAAACTACAATGTGTAGCGCAAATCCAATCCCACACACCACAGGTTAATTTCAAATTCACCTGCAGCTGTCAGTTTCCCATTAACACTATCTAACAGCCCAGAGAGCTTGCATATGTCTCACGAACCCATAGCGGTACAGTAAAAACCGTCAGTGGACATATTGCCAGCTGTCGAGTGAGTCGGCCGAGCTCCATTGAGTTTGCATCAGGGGTCCTGACAGGCGAGTGGAAACGCATCTGCCCACTCTGTGTCTGAAACTGGAGCTTGTCAATGGACATCAGAGTAAACACCACACTTAGTCTCAAACGCAGATGTTCTAAAGTCCTCTAGACAGTTTGTCTGTTTCAGAAAATAAGTGAATGAGCTTCTGTAGCGCTGAAGAGAACGTCTACAGGGCCTGGAAATCTAGGTATATTAATTTAATTAGTCATTCATCTGGCATTGCTTTGATTGTCGGAGGAACAATGTTGGCAGCTCAGAAATACATTAACTAATGAAGTGAAAGTTTTGCCTTTTTAAATGGATGACATGGCGGAGCTCAATGAACTGAATGTTTTAGCATATTCTGTTCTTTGTCAATCGCTAATGACTGTTACAGATGTCAGCGTCAGGGAATTATGAGATCCTGTGCACAACTGTGGCTGAACAAAATGTAATCTAGCTGCACCCACCAGGTAATGATCAATGCTAATGGCTAATCTGCGATTCAAGGTGAGCAATCTGTTGCTTCTCCATCTGGTACCTTCGTTTCCCCTTCGGTGAGCTCTTTATCTCTGCTTTTCCTGCTTATTCACCCTCTTTTCACATCGAATCAGGCAAAAACGAACCGCTGGGATAGTTTAGACCCCTCTGGTCCGCTTGACCGGCAGTCAGGTGGGCAGTTCTCCAGGTTTGGATTGATGGATACGTGGCAGGTTCAGCCGGAGCTCCCCGGGCTCAGGTGCAGTCATATGAGCAGCTGTTCCAGGCGTTGCAACAGCTCTCAGCGCTACAATTCTCTTCTCCCAAGCTGAGCCAAATGCCTGTTGTCTGCACAGAGCGTCTGGGCTATATTTAACACCTCTGGGGTTAATTAATGGGTTTCTATTAATAAAAACGAGAACAGGTCCAGATCTTCCTCTTTGCTCATTCCGTTTCCATCTCCATTTTGGGGCGAGCGTCGCTTTGCTATTACCCCATGGCAATTTCCTTATCAATTATTGATGAAGCCAATCTCTCTTTCTCTCTCTCTCTCTCTTTCTCACATAGAACTTTTATCTCTCCCATTTTGGTGCTTCTGCGCCTTTATGGTTCCCTCTCTTACCAAACTGTGCCCCTCTCTTTTTGCAGTGCTAAATGTGTGTGCATTGATTCATTGCGCAGAGCTAACAAAGGTTTAAAGAATGAACGTGCAGCTTTGACATGCCAGGTATCCTGCGGAGTCCCTGTAACCATATAACAAAGAATACAAAAGAGCTGCAATGGAGCCAGAAATGTAATCCACCGCTAGAGCCATGCATCAAATAAAATGCAAATGCTGATTATCCAGCCTCAATGTGAGTCATAAGTTTTTGCTACATCAAATAATTGTCCTCTGACTCATTGTTTAAGGCTTTTAATGGAGTTCGCAGGCACTTTTTTGACAGCCCTGACGCACTGAATGCGATTCGAAACTCATTTCTAGCTTGGTGTGAAGTCAATGAAAAGCTTTTTGAGTGAGATGAACTGCAATATGCCGTTTATTGTGGCATTAATCTTCCACAGCAATCGATCCGCAGCGAAAAGCCATGTGAATCGGAGGATGTGATAAAACATACCCCAGGTCATTTACATAATGGGAATAACACGTGCATTTTACTGCATGTTCTACAATTGTTTATATAATGCTGTTGTATCCATTTCTCCGTTCCTTCTATCTATGCCATCTGTCTTATGTCTGTCTATCCATCCTCTCTATACTGATGTTTGATCATCTATTTAATTTCTCTCTCTCTCTCTCTCTCTCTCTCTCTATGTATATATATACGTGTATGCATACATGCACATTTCCTCTCTATGTACCCTTCGTGTATATGAATAAGTGATGCAGAATAATATTATATGCACACAGCTGTAGAACAGAAAATGGCTCACAGACTCGCGCTGCGAATATGAATAATGTTCACAACGCTTTGGACATCGGGTGCCATTGACAAATTGTGCTAGCCAAGCGTCAGATTATAAACAGCACTCCTCACGCACTGGGATCTTCAATGGAAAATTTCCACTGCGTTCGAGGAGAAGCGAATGCATGACTTAACCTCAGCGCTCGTTTAAACTCCCCAGGAAATAAAAGCAAGCCTTCCTCTCACGGTTTGAAGAACCATCAATAAACCGCCCGCAGCCTGCAGAACCCGCTGTAGCAGAATGCTAAAGTACCGTTGAGTTTCTGCTGCTTTGAGAAATGTACTTTCCTGCTTCAGGTTCTGTTTCAAAAGTGTGAAAGGGCTGCACATGCCCAGTTCACATTGAGTTCTGGAGTAGGATGTGACTTTTGAGAGTGTGAACACAGTTGGTTCACTTTGAAATGAAGCATTGTTGAATCTGCTTCTGAAAATCGTAGAGTTTAAATGTAAAAAAAAATATAGGTGCAAGTGACTGTAAACGTTTGAGTAGGTTCCCAGCTAACAGGGAAAGTTGGCAAAAAGGTTTTTCAAAGTTTGCAGTAACATTAGTGGAATGTTTTTTTTTAACGTTAAATAGAAATAAATTAAATAATATTTGTTAGTTAGTGGAATGTTTTCCAGTTACTTTCTAGAACTTGCTTAATGGAAACATTAGGGAAATGTTCTTACAACCTAAAATTGTTGGCTAGGATATCAGTTTTATTAAACATTTCAGTCAAGTGACACCTAACATTTTTACTGGAATGTCACTATACTCAGTTGTCACTATATTTATTTGAATTCATCATAAAATAGCTCCACAATCTGGTTTTAAAAACAATTTGTATTGCATTCTTGTAACACTCATCTCCATTAAAATCAATAGGTTTTAGTGTTGTGTGATGCTGCATAAACCGCTCTCATGTAATTACAGTGAGTCACTCTATAATTATCATTACAAGAATATATTTGCTGTCTGTGGCATTTCTGAAAAAACAAATGCAGATTTCATGTAATGGGCTGAGGTAAAGGTTAGCAGAGAATTGCCTTTTATGTATTCCACCTGCTTTGGTTTTTGTTCTGACCTCTTTTCCCACCTGGTTTGGCCCAATTAGTTAAATGGCTAATTTTGCTAGGGCTTATGATCTCTCAAGACCGCAGTGTAAATTACAGAGAGTATGCATCATTATGCATGCATTAAATGCGACGTCTGTTTCTTGGGCATTAGTCGGTTGTTCATAGCATTTGTTACTTGATGTATTTATCTGTTGCTACAATGATTCTTTTATTTTGTATATTGTTAGCTGTGAGCAAATTGTGCCTGTCTTTAAGAATGTTTTTTTTTCACCATTTGTAGGGTTTTGGTGTACCAGTTTATTTTAGGTTAAAAAACATTTGTCAGCATTTTCCTTACTGTTTTCACTGTTGTATAGTTTGTGTTAATTCCTTTTTTCTTCCACAAGCCTGCAAGCAAAAATTTAGTTTATGAATATAAACACGATTTAATGAAGCAGCTAACAAGATATTTTGTCCTAGCAAAACATGCTTGCCAAAGATTACTGACTTAGTATTGGGATCTCATTTGTGTTTATTTTGGATGCATGCTAATAAGACACTCCTGTAGGGATCACGGCTAATCTTTCAATACAGTGACGTGTGCATTAATGCTGAATGAATGGACGCGTTAAACACAAGTACAGTGATTTTAATATGCCATTTGTTGTGTGTATCAACATTTAAGAGGTATCGATGGAAGTAAAGGCTAATCAGCCGTATCTACACCAGAGGTTTCTTCTAATACGCAGTGGAGTTGTCAATTGGCAGCCGGCATGTGAAATATTAATTTGCAGAAGCCAGGATGTCGTAGATGCAGAGAGTTGAATATTAACTGAGACTGTAGCCTTGATGATGATCAACATTATCATGATCTTGGAAAACGAAGCCATTCGCTCATTAGTGATGCGTGATAAAGTTCCCAATCAATATGCAGATGAGAGGCGCTTTAAATTGGCACGGCTGTCGGAGCTTTCCCTCCCATTTTGAGAGATGGGACCGCTCAGGTCCTCTCATTATAGCACTTCTTGTCAGCTCCGCTTATAAGACTCTGTGAAGACTCCGCCCCTCACTGCGCCCACCACCGCAAACCTTGTGGGACGCTGGCCAAATTCTGGGTGCTTTATTGTGATTTAAAAGTTTCAAAAAGGTCGCTGTTGATAATCTTGATGTGTGAGGTTTTAGACGCCAGTGACGTGTATTTTTAAAAAGTTTCTCTTCTCAGGAGGAGTTCATTATCAAAAAATTCTGATAAGTGGCCTACTGCGCTCTGACTGATGAGTTATAATTAATTCTGATGTTGGACATGACTGAAATTAGAAATACGAATTTTTAAGTCATGGCCATTTGAGTCCAGTCATTATGTGTGTCTGTATGCAGCAGGGCTGTGCACTTTTGTGCCAATTGAATTTAAATTGTCTGTCTGTGATATCAAACAGTATGTGTAGATGTATAGATACACAGCTTTATCTAGTGTGTGTGTGAGTGTGTGAGTGTGATGGTAGGTGATTGTATGGACAAAGAACTGACAATCCACAGACTACACAGACAACAGCAATAACAAGCCCACTTCAGTGTACAGATCTAAATACAGCCAACGAAACTGCTGGTAGAATCGTGTGACACCACAGAGTGCATTGTGTTATCTTTTAATTAGTGATATGAATAATTTATTTAAATGGAAACAAACTCTTTTATAGTACTGCAAAAGCCTCTATTTTTATCTTGAGAATTTGTTAGTTTTCTAATTACTTCTTATGCTGTGATGTCATAAAATTCAGTTGAGAAAAAATCTGTTGTGGTTAAGGAATCCAGGCAGGCAGAAACGCACTCGAATCTTTCTGTGGTTCTCAGCTGTGATCTGCTGGAGTGGTCCGGGGTCTGGAGGACTTCCTGCTTTCAGAGTGAGGCTGGATCCAGAGAGTCAATAATGTCACGTTACTGTGTTTTATCTGAGGGAAGGTCAGCGGATGCTGAACCTCTTTCTCCTGGTTCTCCACCAGCGTTGGCAGACCACAGGAGAAAAATCACCCCCGTGTCCTTCACATTAAAGCAACAAGCCGTATAAAGTAGGAGCTGTGGCCTACATTAACAAAGACCCCATAAGTAACTTGCCTTCTTGGAGACCTGCTCCATATTGCATATACCGTGGTAATTTTATCAGTGTAGCTGAACCCCATTACGAAGAGAAATTTGTACTCGTATCACAGAGGTGTTCTGACTGATAGAACAACAGCAGGAAATGTGACTGGTTTTGCCATTTCTGACAAAGGGAGACTTTTTCAGTTTGCATGCATGTATTATCTGTAAATGAGAGTGAAGTCTTGTTCACATTGTGTTAGCGAAGTGAACTGACCTGTTTCCTGATTTTATAAGACATGTCTTTGACCACATGTGGGGGTAATTTGAAAAATGATGCATAGACGAAATGAGTCTGAGATTGTGGAATAATAAGTTGTTTGTGTTTGTGCAAAGTAGATTGTTGGCTACAGTGGCAAATAGCATTTTTGATTCTCTTACAATTTTATGCACTTGAGATGCATTATATGATGGCACAATTTATATAAATTTACATTTATTCATCTGGCAGACGCTTTTATCCAAAGCGACTTGTAGTAAATTCAGTGTATACATTTTTTTTTTTTCCCATTCCCTAGGCTCAAACCCACAATCTTTGTGCTGCTAACGCAGTGCTCTACCAGTTGAGCTACAGGAAGGCTCAGTGTTTTTGTTTGTTTACCAGCACAACATGAAAATGCTGAAAATAGTAAGAATAACAATTATTTGCTTAAATTCACCATTATCAGAACTTGAAATGTTCAACTAGCACTCAACCAGTACAGCGAGTGGCACTGTGCAGCTAAACGGCTCTGATGGTGTGAACAAGATTATAGTTTGTACTATTGCATAAAGAATTCAAAAACATGAAGCTGGGCCATTCCAGATGCCCCATTCTAACATCAGAATAGCTCAGTATTCAGCTTATGTAGAATGAATGAGCTACACCGCTCCATAAAATACCTCAATAACGTTACAATGAACGACCATAGCACTTTAAATGGGTTTGGAACTTCGTCCCGCTGTCAGTTCTTTAGGCTATTGTGTAATGAAACTCAGTGAAGGACATCTTGTTTTTAATCAGAAGAATAAAATGGCTTCTTCTCAAACTGCTGAAAAGGTTTAACCAAAAAATATAACTGCAAAAATAAATTTCATAAACCGAGAGAGAAGTACAGCAAACCTAATTAGGTAATGATTTGATTTTGCAAGAACTTTAGACACATTTACTGAATTTCTTCTCCCCTGAAAAAGAAAATGTGTTTTCCAAAATAACATTTATGCTAAAAAGAAAGCGCATAACTGCAAATAAATTGGCTACGTCGTCCACATTTATAAGAGAGCTTAAGGACCGAAACTATCTATAAGTGACATACTGTAGCTAAATGGCTTCGTGTCTTGGCTTCATTTGTGTTTTCTTTCATGGTGAGAATCCTGACAGAAGTTAGCAGTACTGTAACGGATTAGCATGCCATTGATGCTAAGAGGCACACTAGCAAAACAGCTGACTTATAGAATTGTGCATAAGCATGTGATTTACCCATTACCCTGTTCACACATCTAAAGAACCAATCCTCCGGTGGCAAGTGTTTCCATGGCTTTGAGAAGGTTTCACAAAGCTGTGCAAAATCAAAGGCGGATGACCCTTCAACACATACACACACACATACAGTCAGAACAACTGCTGACAACACAACAACAGTGACACATGGTTCCTAGTGCCATGGAAGCTCACAGATCTACTGTTTGTAGACAACAGTTGTGTTCCTGTAGCTTAACTGGTAGAGCATGGTGTTAACAGTGCAAAGGTTGTGGGTTCAATCACAGAGAAAAATGTATACCTTGAATTCTCTGTAAGTCGCTTTGGACTGGCATCTTGCATTCGTTGAAATGAATAAATGTAAATAAGTTGTGACATCCAGTTAAAATCAAGTCATTTGACTGTCATGTTGGGCCACACACTGATTTTAACATACCAGTATTCAGCTGCCACAGAGAACATCAGGTGTATAATGGCTATATCAGCACTTGTATTTTATCAAGTTTAGCATTAAAGTACTCTTGACTAACGTTTCCATTAAGTAACAAAAACATTGTTTATAACATTTTGTTATTTAGAAAGTTCTAGGAATGTTTAAAACATCCAGTGTTTCAGATGTTGTATTAACGTTTTTGCTTGTTATACAAAATGTTTTTACATGCTTTTGATATGATATATAACATTTTGCTAATGCTACAGCAAAAGCTATTTGAATTTAAGCAAACTTATAGACAATGTTAGCCAACATTCAGAGAACATACACA
>JBAJNP010011402.1:0-14830 GCA_036877545.1 Yasuhikotakia modesta
TTATGTTTATTCCATACAAGTTAGCCACATATTTGTAAAACAGTTACAAATTGCCATAAGAGTATATTGGTTATTTAGCATTTTTAATCCAATTTGTGTTAAAATTTCCAAACTTTAATTTTAAAGAAATACATCTACAAGATGTTATGTATAATAATGCTTCACATTCATTTGTCACACTGAAGATGTAAGACCAAGAAAAGCACATTGCGTTGTAGGATTTAGTATCTTAATATGCTTTATGTAACACCTGGACAGCAGGGGGAGCCCAAGCCCCGTGACTGTCTGTCTGCTCCCTCTGCTTCCTCTTTGGTGACTTCCTGTTTGCTGGCTATATAACAGCATGCCAGCAAACAGGAAGTTGTGATGTGTTGGTTTGCCCTCTCCATTTTCCTTGTGTTTTTTCCCTTGTGTTTTTCGGATTGCTCTTTGTGTTTTTGGACTTGGACTGTGTTTTGGATATTGATGTTTTGCTGTTTTTATTGATGTTTTTGCTTCTGTGCCTAAAACAAGGTAATCTTGAACTGGAGGAATATGTAGTCCAATTCTGTGATCTAGTCAACCGGATTTCATATTATGATGAGGGACTTTTTAAATATCTGTTCCGGTTCAGACTTAATGACCCACTCAAAACCCAACTAGCTTCTGTTATGGAGGAGTTTACCCTGATGGAATTCTTGGACTGTGCGCTTATGCTATGTGGTTCAACGTTCACTGTTGGCAATACCAATGAACGGGACATCACTCCTAACAAGATGGGCGCCTTCCCTGAGTCACAGCCCAAGCCAGAGCCTGCACCCGTCATGGCCGCCAAGCCAGAGCCTGCACCCGTCATGGCCGCCCTTCCAGAGCCTGCACCCGTCATGGCCGCCCTTCCAGAGCCTGCACCCGTCATGGCTGCCCTTCCAGAGCCTGCACCCGTCATGGCTGCCCTTCCAGAGTGCAGTCCAGCTCTCACTCTACCTGAGTCCAGTCCAGCTCCAGCCGCTGTCCCACGGCCCGGTCAAGCCACAGCCGCTGCTCCACGGCCCGGTCCAGCCACAGCCGCTGCTCCACGGCCCGGTCCAGCCACAGCCGCTGCTCCACGGCCCGGTCCAGCCACAGCCGCTGCTCCACGGCCCGGTCCAGCCACAACCGCTGCTCCACTGCCCAGTCAGACCACAGCCGAAGTTCCATCGCCAAGTCAAGTCATTGCCCTAGATACTGTTCAGGACTGTGTTACAGAGGCTTTCATGTTGGGAGTAGCCCTGTGGGTTGTAAGGGCTGCGTACACCACCCCTGAACCTCTGAGGGCAGCATCCCCTGAGGAGTTGGCCCAGGCCATAGATCCTCTATAGGATCCAAGGTTCTCTAGGCTCTCAGGTCTCTCCTGTCGCCTGCCCCGCCCTGGTGGTCTGTCCTGTCGCCTGCTCCACCCTGGTGGTCTGTCCGGTCACCTGCTCCGCCCTGGTTGTCTCCACAGTCGCCTGCTTCGTCCTGGTTGACTTCCGTCTGTCTGCTCCCTCTGCTTCCTCTTTGGTGACTTCCTGTTTGCTGGCTATATAACAGCATGCCAGCAAACAGGAAGTTGTGATGTGTTGGTTTGCCTTCTCCATTTTCCCTGTGTTTTTTCCCTTGTGTTTTTTTGGATTGCTCTTTGTGTTTTTGGACTTGGACTGTGTTTTGGAAATTGATGTTTTGCTGCCTGCCCCTGACCCTCGCCATGTTGTTTGACTAGAGTTTTTGGATTGCCTTCACTGTTCTCGTTTGCCTGTGTTTTGACTCTACCTGATTGACCATGCCTCGTCGCCTAAATAAAAGCCTGCAGATGAATCAGACCGTCTCCGCCTCTGTTGTGACCCCAGTTGTGACACACTTTTTGGGCGTGAACATTTTGTCATTGATGAACCTGGGACAATTACATAAATAATTTCAACAACATAGTAGGATAATACCGGCAGAAAACCAGAGCACCGGACAACAGAGGTAAGATCCACCTCAGAAGCATATACCAAGACAGGTTTGGCTGGAGGCAACCACAAGTGGCAGGGAGAAAATAATAAAGGGAGAAAACAGCAGACAAAATGGCAGACCCGACAGGACAAGAACTAGCCTAAGCTAGAGAACTTCACATTGGACCAGACTAAAGCTGATGTACCAAGCAACACATTCTGGCACAAGACAGAAAACATGAGGGCATTATATAGGAAAAGTAATAAGTGCTAAACAGCGTGCAGGAGAAGGGAATAACTATAGAATAACAGAAAAACAACAAGGGAGGCCAGGTCATATCCCACAATGACAGTGGATCACATTGCAAGCTGTCACAACAAAGACCATGTGCTCCAGGACAACAAAGCTTGCAGACGATGAACACAAGAAAACAAAAGCCTAGGTTGACCATACCTAAAAGCCATGACAGTTTTGCAATATTCAGTAGATCAAGAGTAAACTAAAATATTAGATATATTTTGCAGAAGAAAAGCAGAAGAAAAAAGCATTACTAGAAAAAGGAATCAAAGTATTGTCAAACACTATCACGTTTAAAAGATCTGCACTCCTTTTAACTGTTTAAAGGACTTTAGTTGTGTGAAGAGCTTTGTATTTTGCCTGTGGTTGGACAATAATAAACTGGGCTACATTTGACTACATTTGTACATTTTTACCTTACTTCAATTTAATCATTTGATGATTTTTTTTTACTGTTTAACAGAGGAGAATTAACAAGCAAAGTCCGATGTTTAGCTGACCACTATGTTTAATCTCACAGGACGATTCTGACTTCTTGTACCTAGGTGATTCAATGAATTACTTGTAATTATTGTATTTACTATTAACTAACCAAACATTTAATATTTCTTTCTAATTCTTACATTTTATTTTGTTTTCTGCTGTTATATATTCAACTATAAATATAAGTAGTAGTTAATAGTTTATTAGAGTATGGTCCCAAACTCTCGAAATAATAAAATATAATAATAATATAAAAAACAATAATAATGTATCTCAAATACAAAATAGATTTATTGCCATTAAAACTACATTTAAAACTTTAATGGCAAACTTAGATGTACAATTCCATGGGCCCTGTAGGGAAGGGTCACCTTTTTACAACAGTGTGCAAATTCTCACAGACACGTCTCTTTCACATCACAAATGTTTTTTGTTGACTATTATGTTCTGTGACATTAATGAGAGAAAAGAGAGCACATTATGGCTATTGATGCTCTTCAAATGCATGCTTGTTTTCTGTGTTAAACCATCTGTCTGGCATCACAGCCATGGTTGCCCCTTCTGCCAAAACCATCTATTCATGAGACTTAACCAAGCGTGCAATGAGCTCGGAATACCAAGTGCAGCAGTTTTAGCTTCTTCCCTGGGCAAAAGGGACCCAAGGGCTGCAGCTCTCTGCCGCCAGGCCGCATAGGGGACACTAGACTTGTTGCCATGGTGACACAGTGGGAGGTCACAGGGCCCGCATGAGAGGTGAAAGAGACACAATGGGATGAGCGTCAGTCCATCTGGACGAGTGACCTGACATAATGAGATATTATGCGGCAGGAGTGTGTAAGTGTGTATGAGAGCCTACGAGTGTGTGTGGCATGCAGAGAGGAATTAAAGTAAGAAAGAATGTTGTTCTTAAACACTAAGCTGATTAGCCAGGCATGTGTTTGCTGTTGAGTTGGGCCACACTGGGCCGAACCATTGGTTGTATGTTTCTGGTCTCATCTGTCTGCTGGTTTGTATTAACATTTGTTAAAAAACCTTGGGTGGGGGAAAGATGCTGAAGAAATAAGGCAGATCTGAAATGTCACAGCTGACAGATGGGGATGTTTGATGGAGCCGGGCTGAGTGCCACCTTGACATCACTCAGTCTGTTTCTCTGTTTTGTTCAGATGTTGATCTCAGGTAGAACACAAGATTTCTAGACTGACACTTTCTGTCCTTTCCTTCTTCCAGTTTTTACATGGTGAAAGCTGTGTTGATTTATCTCATTACACGTACTGTAAGGAAAACAAATAACTGTTAAATATCTCATAGTTCAGTGCATTGACAGTGATAACTTGGGTCACTGTAGACAAACTAGTTGGAAACGTGTGATCCAGTTTCTTGACCCGGAGGCTGTGTTTAGTTAAAAGACATCTTTATTGAGGTTTTGCCAGTTAAAAAGTGTACATGACCAGAGGTTATATGATTATATGGGTATGTTTACACATCGCATGACATGTAATACTAGAGAACTCCACACACTCTACCTTTGTAGTAAGACATCTTATGTACACCTTTGCCATTAATTGTCTGTTTTTTAAAACCATTGGGACTATATATTGCCATTTAAAATGTTACTGTACAAGCAGGACCCAACAATGAGCACCAGGAGTTTTTGTGTTTGTAATTGTCCTGCCAGCATTTACATGGTATAATCACAAACAAATGTTCAATAATATTGATTTTCAAATGTTTCTAAATATTAACTAGAAATAATTATTTTTTATTTATAACTATAGATGGAAATGTTCTAACTATAACATAAGTCAGTCACAGCTGTGCTTCATACATATATGTAAAATACTGTATTTTATTTTGGATTTAAAGCAATGTTTCCAATTCACAAATTATGCCCCAATTCAGTCTCAGAAAGCAGAAGAATCTGAAGAATTAGGAACTGTCAACTAGCTGTAATTTAATTACATACCTCTAAATCATAACTGTTATATCCATTTGCTGCTAAGATATCAGTGTTCAATCAACAGTTAATTTACTATTACTAATAATAATAAAAAAAATAATATTGTTTATTAACTTCAAAATTGGTATAAGAGAATTTACATTTTTGAGTGAACTATTATTTTAAATGTTGGCAATTGCTGAACAAACAATGTAGCATTTTGGTGCATTATTTTAGAATAAATGTTTGCCTTTATTGGCATTTTAAATGCGCTGCATCCAATCAGAATTTAGAGTCATACCTAGCTGTTTTGTAAACAGTAGTTCTTCCTTATAGACAGACTTCGCCTTTGAACTACTATTGTTGAATCATTTAAATGCTATGTGCCTATATGCCCTGCAATCGTTCAAAAAGATTACCTTTACAATGTTATCAAGATAACACCTTCAATCACAGTCTTAATAATTGGTGACAAAGTGAAAATTGACTGCCATGCTAAATAATTTATTTGACACCTGACAAGGAATATGTACTACAAGGAATATGATACATACAATGGATTCAAAAAAGTATTCAGACCCTCTTAACATTTTTTCAATTTTATGTTGCAGTCTGATACTATAGTTTAAATTCATTTTACGAAAAAAATGAATCTACAACCAGCCCCCCATAATGTCAGAATGAGAACAGAATTTTAGAAATGTCTGTAAGTTTATTATAAGGTTAAAAAAAAACTTGTAACACCCCTGTCTGGACTGTCTTGTGGTTTGTTCTATGTCTGCCCATATATGGACGTCCTGTGTCTTGTTTGCGTTGTACTGTATGTTGTCTTGTATTTAAATGGTTTTCTGTCTGTTTATTCTTGTCTGTCTTTGAATTTTAATATTGCGTGTTTCCTGTCTGTCTTATCTGTGAAACTCTGGATTCAATCATTTATATTTTGGAAATTCTAGTCCATACCTGTTTGTTTGTAGGTGGATCATTACAGAAAGGCTGACCGAAAAAGTAAACGGTGCATAGATTCGCATAATTCTTTTTTTTGTTTCGTTTTGTTCAATGTTTTGTTTTTGTATCATGAGTATTAACTTCCAAGACCCCTTTTTTCATATCCTCATGCTGGGGCAGGGAGAGCACTCTCTCGAGGACCACACCAAATATTTTGTTGCACTGTCTGTGCAAACTACCCACCATGACTTCACTTTCTGCCATTTGTACCATGCCCTGCTCAGCAGTGCCACCAAAGCAAACAGGTCATCAGGAGAGCCTTCTGGCCTGTGTTGAGAGGGTTGCGGTCGTCCTGTAGCTCGCCTACGAATGTTATGGTCTCCAAGAAGGACGAAAGCCCCACTCCTGACCCAGTGCCCAGCCCAATATCATCCATGAGTGCTGAGCCACTGCCCGAGGGCACATTGGATGGAGAGTCTAAGCACCTGGCAACCGATGCCATCGGATGAGCATGCAACAGAGCCAAGGTTCATCGCTAAGGCAGAACCTTACCATGCCTGACCATGATTCCCCACCCACCCCCCCTTTCATGTTGGAATATATCTGCCATGATGTACCAGCCGCTGGATTCTAACAGTCCCTTTGCTTACCCTCAGCCCACCACCTGTGCAGTAACTGAGTTGCAGGGCTGCCATTCTCCATTACCATTGCCACTGGTCTCTGGATACTGGACTCGGCCGTCTGACTCTGCAGCTCCACCCTCATCTCCACACTGTCTTGTAAGTCCACCTGCTCCTCTTGGCTTAATCATCCCTCAAGCCTCACCTCAGTCTTCCTTGCCTCTGGATTACACTCCTCTGGCTATGCCTTGTCCATCTATAGGTATTTGTTTCTTAGAGTCAAAGGGTCCTTCAGGTGCCTTTTGTGAAACTCCAACCAGGCATTTCATGTGTTTTTGGAGGCTTTCATCTAGCCACTCTACCATAAAGCCCAGATTGTTGGAGGCTGCAGTGATGTCCTTCTGGAACTTTGGATCTCTCAAGTTAGGGTTAGTGTCCGTCTGTTTGACCATCAGGTTCTTGGTCACCTTTGTTACTAAGGTTCAATTTAGTCAAGCAACCAGCTCTTGAAAGGGTCCCAGTTGTGCCAAACCTCTTCCATTAAAAATGATAGAGTGACGGATATGATCCATCAATATAGAAATAGGCGTCTTTCAAATCGATGGTGACAAACCAGTCCTCAGACCTGATTTGGGATATCTGCTTCACCGTGAGCATCTTGAGCTTGAGTTGTTTGACTGAGCGGTCCAAGAGCCTTAAATCCGGAATGAGACGCAGTCCCCCACCCTTCTTGGGAACTATGAAGTAGCGACTGTACAGTACTGCTTCTCTGAACTGAGGAGGGACCACCTCAATAGCCTTCCTCTTCAGAAGAGTATCTACTTCTTGCCCCATAACCTGAGCCTTCATAGGTTCCACTAATGTGGAATGCTAGTGCTCCACTAATGCTAGTGTTGCTTTGTTGTCCTGGAACACACCAGCCTGACCTGCTCCCATGTACCAGAGCCTTTAAGGACAATGCCATGTCAGGTGACAGATAGCTTGCCAATGTCTGCTCAACCGGGGTACTGCCTTATAGCTTATGAATAGAGACAGTGGGGCTAAAGAAGTGAGCAGAATAAGGCCTCTCCATACTGAGGTGTAATGATCTTGACACCTCAGTATGGAGGTCTAGAAAAAAAGGTAGGCTCTGGTAAGTAGTACTAATCGACTGCTCAGGAAACTCTTATCTAAGAGGCTCCTATGATGAACAGCCTGCTTCTCGGCAGGACAATCAATAATTAATTTTGCCCCAGCACAAGTTATAACCTCCACATGCTCATCATAATGCAGGGAAACTGATGGCTCATCCATGCTCTCAATGTCCAGTTCTTCTGTGGATGAGAGCTGGTGAGCTGAGCCCTAACTGCAGGAAAATGAGATAGGAAAAGTTAGTTTTTCATCCTATATAAGTGAAGAAATGTAATATAAGCCACTAAAATTAAGAAGCGAGTAGCTTTGAAAATTGAGGATATTTCTGGAAATTTTATACCCTCTAGTCTGTTTATTAGAGCCTCATGTTTAGTAAAATGAGCGCTAATTATCATGAATACACATGGGCAGTGATGGTGAACAATAGTGAGCTTGTGCAGTGAGACAGGGCAGGGCTAAGAGCTAGTAGCTGTGTTTACAATGTCAGCCTATACACAATGTTTGTTTGTTCATGCTTGCACCCCCTGTGCTGGAAACCTTGCTCTTTACCCCACAGATAAAAGTCCTAACTGTGGCCTAATACAAACCGTGTAACTATGAAAGAAAGAAATTTGTACAAGGAAAGACAAAACTTTATTTATTACATGGAGTGAAAGTGGCAACTAGCAAAGGGAATAATTTAGAGTAAAATTTTAGAAATCACACATGCCAGAGTGCTGTTACACTGAATATTAGCATGGCTAAGATTTGTCTGGATCAAGGGACTTTCCTGGCTGGCTGTAACATATTGATGCTTCTGTGTAAACAGTTGTCAGTAAAAATGCTGTCAAACCCTTCTTTCACCCACACTGCTCCTATTAACACTCGGTTTGACTTTGTGCTCAAAGCATAATTCTTACCTGCAGGTTCCAAACCATTCCTGCCAGAGAACTGTTTCTCTGTGGTAAAATGCATGTTAATTCTTTGATGTATATGTTAATGTGCCCACATCCCCATCTCAATTTGCCGAGAAACCCCATCAATTTGCAGAGAAATGCGGGTAAATGTAAAGCGTAAGTAAATAAAACTCTAAAACAATGTCCATCTGGAACTGAATTAATAAGTCCAAGCATTTCCAGCTGCATGCATTTATTGCAATTAAATGCAAATGATGTGCATTTCACCCACAAAATCTGGGCAGACGACTGCTCTGCGGTTTTGCTCAGCTACACTTGTTGTAAAAGGGTTGTTGTACACCACTAAGAATAATTTACACACTGTGCCCAAACCAAATGATTAATGACTTAATTAATCGAAAGTAAAAAACTTCACTTATTTATATAAATAAAGTTTCAAGCAGTTTCATCATTGTTGTTGCTAATTACCTGGTCATTAAAGTAACTGGCAAACGGTTAGGCTTAGCTCAATAATCTAATAAACAAACATATACACCTTGCTGTGCAGTTCCACAGGTTTTTAACTGCTTCAACTGTCTATGTTAAATGTGATTTTGCAACCCATGGTTGAGGTAGTGTTGCTTTGTTGTTCTGGTACACAATGTTCAAAGTGTCCCAGAATCTACAAAAAGTGTTTTGCTTACCAATATAAATTCTGAGTCTTGAAGTAAATCAGTTAAGATTCACTGCTTTATGTATTCTGTGGCATGCACAGCTCTATATGTGTAATGCCTGCGTGTTGTGTGAACCAGTGGCCCTGTCAGCTACAGTAATTGTGAGTGGCATGTCCACTCTACATCTCTGCAAACCATATGTGTGACTTCATCTAACCACATGCAATGGCTTGCAAATGCTGGACAGGTTTTCCAGATCAACCCATGGATCCCACTAACCCCCAACTTCAAGTGCTAGATTAGAAGTGCCTAAAATTGCTTGTACTTGAGAAGCATCTTCCATTCTTGAAGGTAAGTTTATGAGACAAAATAATTGCAATCTTATTATTAGGTCTGGTACTTTGAATTAGGCCTTTTAGCAGGCGTGTATGTGCCACTCATAAGTAAGGATGGTCATATTGTTGAGGTAATATTAGTGTTTATTCATTTGGCAGATGATTTTATCCAAAACGACATGAATTCAAGGCATACATTTTTATCAGTACTTGTGCTCCCTGGGATCAAACCCACAACCTTTGCACTTCTAACACAATACTCTACCAGATGAGCTACACAGGAACACTATTTAATAACAATCAATACTTGCAAACAGAAACATTCCAAAATGAGAATTTTTTGCTCACCATAGGCAGACAATATTGTGACCATGAACAATTAAGTCATGAGGGTTGAGATTATTTTTGTTTTATTACAGCTTCCATAACAAAAAAACCTGCAAAAAATTCTTTAGATGCTTAAAAAGCAGCCATGAATAAAACAGCTGTGTTGTAATGCTATGGGAACGCTACCAACGTTTATACACTCTGGACAGGTATGTGGAATCACTGATTACAAGCGTGACATCACAGATGGGGTGACATCATGACCAGGAAGCTATAAAGAAACGTGCATTGCGCTACTAGACTTAGCTTCTTTCATTCAGCGAAGCGCTCGAATTGTGTGTCGATTGTTTGTCTTTCTATGTATTTAGACCATTTATTTAGAAGGAAAGCATTTAAGTAATGCCACTGGCTAAGGGAAAGACAAAGAGTATTTCAGAGCATGTGTTCCTCTCTGCCTGTGTTTCATTACAGGTGGGGATACACACATGTATGGGGATACAACACTCAGTGTGTTGTTTGCTTAGGAGTGTAGCACGCTCAGTCAGCTCTTGAGGGGGCTGGCTTTCCGCGTTGTGAGCAGACAGTGGCGTGATGTTACAGTATTCACTCTTCACACTGGTTTGAGACCTGCTCTGACAAAAATTAAAGCATGCGGGTACTCGCTCCATGAGGGCTCTGTTGAAGGAGGGAGCCCTCGTTAGTGCCCCACACAGTGTTGCTACCGCTGAGGCAGAACAGCGGCTGCATTTGTTCACACATGGAATCGATTGAGGGAATTGAGACGGGCATTTCCTTATCTCGTTCTTCTCCCTTCAGGTCCTCCTTTTTATTGGGTGTTTCCTGCTGGGTGACCATTACAGGGCACTGACATTCAAGTTATGGTTACTCCAGAGACCAGCTTCGAGAGGCTGGTACCCTTAAGCAACTTCATGGCGGCGTGGAAACTACTGCCAGGCATATCCATGGATGCAGCCCTGGCCCCTTTAAGGCTCCAGGGTATCTGCATACTGAATTATATCGATGATTGGTTGATTCTATCTCCTTCCCAGCATCTGGCAGTTTGACATTGAGATGCCATTCTTGCTCATATGAAAGAGCTGGGAATCAGATTAAATCCCGAGAAGAGTGTGCTTTCTCCAGCTCAGAGAACCATCTGTCTCCGCATCATATGGGATTGCACCATGATGTGGGCACATCTGTCTCCCACTCGTATAGATTCAATCCTCTCTGCAGTATTGAGAGTCAAGCAAGGCCTGTCACTCACGGTGAGGCAGTTTCAGCAACTGCTGGGTCTAATGGCAGCTGCATCCATCATGATACCCTTTGGCCTACTGTACATGAGACCCCTACAGTGATTGCTCAAATCCAGGGGGTGAGAACTCAAGAGGGAGCACTCTTAAAAATTCAGGGGGTTCTCCCAGAGGGGAAATCTATGTGACAAATGCTTTGTCGCTGTATTGTCGAGGCAATCTATCGCTTATGAGTCCCCTCCTTTGGAAACCAAGGCTCACTCTACTCGAAGTATGGCAGCCTCTAAGGCCCTTTCTGCAAGTGTCCCAATTCAGGACATCTCCGTTGCTGCTGGATGGTCCACTCCCTTTGTCAGATTTTATGGCCTTGATCTTCAGGCCTCTACTACTACCTCTTCCTGACTCCCTAAGTTGGACTCGACATATGCTGCTAAATGTAACCAAAAACAGGCTTCAGATGTTTCACACAGATTTTGTGAGACTATTAGTTCCTCTTTGGGGGAAGCTATTTGTAGCAATTTATTAACTGATTAAATTATTATTAAAGCTACAACACATATTCAGTCAAGAGCTGCTTGTGATTCTTTTTCCTTCTGTTTGATTTTTACTGACAGCACAGACAGCAGCAGAAATATTGTACCATCTTACACGTTTCCGAACGCCGCACCTGCATGTCTGTGTGTAAAGAGGTAGTGTTCATTTTTGCAAGTAATTTTTTTACCAGCCTTAAAAAGTAAACCCTGTTTCTATACAAGGGTGCTTTTACATTTGTTTGGGGTTGCTTAGCACAATCAAGCACCTCTGTAAAAGCAGGCCTGGTGCTGATGTGTTCTCTTTTAGGAGCTGTAACTTTCTAATGAACAAATAACTTTCAGATATACCCGATACAGAACTTGACCACTTACATTTACTAACAGATTGATAGCACTAACATAGTAACCATACAACTAATACAACTAACCCCAATGTCTAGGTCACTGATGTTCCTTTGCTACATGTGTGATGATGCATGAAGAATTATTAGTGGGAGGAAATTATTGTACTGTGGACCATAGTAATTGTTGTCCAAGATAAGAAGTTGTGTGGAGATTTCATAAGCAAATCTATAAAATGTTTTGTGTTTATCACAAAGAGATTAAATAGATTGTCGTTTTGTTTTTACATGTGTGTGTCATTTCCACTTCTCAAAACACACATGCATGTGCACAAAGAAAATTAGCTGAATTAAGGAGCAGATCACCAGGCGGTGAAGGAGAGCAGGGGATTATGGAAATGAGTGACAGCTCTCATCTCCACAGAATCCTGTTTTACCAGGATTACATCAAAACATAACTGTTTATTCAATTACTCTTACCTCACAGTAATCTCAGCACACGGTTGCCTTCTCAGATTATGATCTTGACACCATAGCTCAGCTTAGTACAGAGAAATACTTTTTAATTTACATTAGTTTTCCTGTTTTCTTTTTTAAATACTTCTGATTTTTTATAAATTTACAGTAATTATATAAAGGACAACATTGTCTTTGGAGGTTAATCTTATGTTTTGCATTGAAAAAGTTTAAATTTGATAGAATCTGTTTAACATATGCACATTACAAACATATTCACCTTTCTATCCATCACATATATAGTTCCAATGGGGGTCTAAATGTAGTATAAATCATAAATACAGAGATCCCTCACCAACATTAAAAAGATCCTTTTGCTAGGACAGTCTGCTACAATAGAATTGTCTACAGATGGAACATACACAGAGCACAGCTTCTGTACTAATACATTTGAAATATATTTTTCAATCCAATCAAACACAACATGTGAAAAATAACTGGTTTAATAGCAGAGGTGTTTGTCAGTGCCATTGACTGGGTCATTGAACTGTCATCTCTCACTGAAGCACAGGTCAGAGGTCAAATGTGATTTATTGAGTTCTGACCTTTTGAGTCACAGGCTGTGCTATGGGCTTCTGTATCAAAGAACCTGGGTCAATGTGAGCTGGTGCCAGTACATAGTCACACATAAATTCACACACAATCAAACTGCATCTGTGGAGCATTCATTACAGCATTCAATGGTTTGCAAATATCAATGACTACATTGTATAAAACTGATTAGTCAAAACATAATTAGTCGAAACATTTGAAATGTGACAAGGAAATTATCAGTGGCAAAGCTAAGATAGAAAGTATTTTTCATTATATTTAGACACTAACTGTGGTATACATATACTTCTAAAGATAAAAGAATGGACATTAAACATGTTTTACATGTAATTTAATATTTTAAACACAGATCAATAATTTCAATATTTTGAACTGTTAGGGTTAGTTAGGGTTATTTTGAACTTAAGTTTAATCAAAATTACTAAACAAATTACAAATTTTGAATTATTACGTTTCTAAATATATTACAAAAGCTTATGTCAGGGGTATGTCTGGCCCACTGGTAAGTGATTTAGGCATATACAGTAATGAGATGGTTGCTGGTTCAATTCAGAAGTGCTCTTGAGAAAGGCGCCTAACCCTAGATTGCTCCATACAGTATCTTGTCACTTTCACTTAAAAGCACACAGATAAGATCTTAAAAATTGTAAACTATTTGAGAATGGTAGAGAAACTGTTTGAGAAATATTGAAGGCAGTGCTATTTACAGAGAAAAAAAAAGTCAGCTGTCCAGCACAATACCAAATGAGACTCGTGACTCATAAGATGAAACAAGGGATTAGGTGGTAATGATCTGGCAAATTATTTTGAAATTGTAATCATATACCATGTGCTGTTACGCTCTGTGTGTGTGTAGAGAATAAAGATGGAGAAAGGGAATAAAAAACGAAACAGGCACATCGGACAGTCAATACGATAACAGTGGTTAAGTATTTTTAAAAACAAGTACTTACTTCAAAATGAAAGTCATGAACATTTTCCGCAAATAAAGTGGTAATCGCAATTATAAAGTGCAAAAATAAAGTGCATAGAAGGAAGATACGAACAAAGACTGCTTTTATGATAACATAAACACTTGACCTGACCAGTCCCACTCTTACCTGTGTTACAATAAGCACTTTTGTGTGCTAAAGGTGAGCATCCAAAAGCTCTCGAAATCCACAACAGTCGAAACTAATGCATATTTATCGCCTTACAGACTGAAATCAATTATATGACACAATGCCAGCATGCATCAACTACATCAACAATCAGTGTATTGTTAGTCTTAAACATACAAATACCAAATAATTTGAACAAATGTTCTCTTGTTCCCTTAAGCTATTGTTTGTCAAAAATGAATCGTGGTAAGTCAGTTGAAACGTCTACATTGTCACAGCCTAAAACTTTTTATTTTATAGCGGCTTGTTGCCCCCTTCTGTTCAAAAAACAGCATCACACATGTATGCATTTCAGAGTTATGAATGAAAAGGCAAAACATTGTAATGCATTTAAAAAATAGAATTTTAAAATATTATCAATTTTTCTTGAAACTTCCATACCCCATATCTTGTGTTAAGGCTATAGGTAATTAATGCTAAAGAAAATAATTTAACAATAAAATTAAATCATAAAACATAAAAACAAATCTGATGTGGTCATTTGAATTCCATTGCTCAAATTATGTACATTCACATGTTGTCTGGCTGTGTGGTATAGATAAAAAAGAATAAATTAAATGATGAAAAGAAAAATTAAAACACCATTCCAAAAAAATGGAAAATGGTTATTTTGGTCCAAATGTAAACTTAATCTTAATAATATACAGGGAGTGCAGAATCATTAGGCAAACGAGTATTTTGACCACATAATCCTCTTTATGCATGTTGTCTTACTCCAAGCTGTGTAAGCTCGAAAGCCTACTACCAATTAAGCATATTAGGTGATGTGCATCTCAGTAATGAGAAGGGGTGTGGTTTAATGACATGAACACCCTATATCGGTGTGCATAATTATTAGGCAACTTCTTTTCCTTTGGCAAAATGGGTCAAAAGAAGGACTTGACAGGCTCCGAAAAGTCAAAAATAGTGAGATATCTTGCAGA
>JBAJNP010011403.1:0-14826 GCA_036877545.1 Yasuhikotakia modesta
CAGCGAGTGTTAATAAAAAATGTGTACCTTGAATTGACTGTAAGTCACTGCTAAATGAGTAAATGTACATGTAGTTGTAAAAGTGAAAAACACACCTGTCATTCAGTCCACGCTCCTCCCCTGACCAGACCTCACTTGAGTCCTTCCTCTTATCACTTACAAAGGGGGAGGGGGTGTGGCTTTGAGCTTGAGGCTCCTCCCCAGGCCCCTCCTCCTTAATAGGGGTAGCACACAGAGGGTTGAGGACAATGTACTTGTACTTCTTCCAGTTACAGGCCTTGGGATCAGGAGTGAGTGCAGAGCCACCTCGCTTCTGTTAGGATGAAGTATTAAAAACATAATGGATTAAATATGAAAGCAGCAACTTCTTCAAGTTCAGCATAAAACATTACAGTCACTTAAAAGTTTTGAGAAGCTTTGTTGAGGTTTTATTAGTGTAGATAAACCCTTTAACTGTCTCTTTAATCAGAGGTTTAATCAGAGGTTTAAAGCACCTTGAGTTGGGGGGACAGACCGCAGCTGCTGGACTCAGGGCTGTCTGGAAACAGGCTGGAGGGAGATGAAGACCCCAGTTCCTCTGATTTCAAAGTCTGAGATGTGTGAAGATCTGACTCCAGCGAGGAGGTCTCCTCTGGCATCCTGCACATACAGTAGCTTTTATTAACATCATCACTGAACCTACTGAGGTAAAGCAGAGGTGCCAGGTGCACACCTGGCTCGGGCTGGTGTGGGATCTTCTGCCTCAGCTGTGGGCCTGGATGGGGAGGAGGATGTGGTGGGATGAGCCGGTGGTGACCTGCCTCCAGGGGGTGCTCCACAGGTTAAAGAGGGACTCACAGAGACTCTCTCACTTTTTAAAAAAAGAGCACAACCTGTCAGTCTCACCAGCAATACACATTTACTGAAGCAGTGAATAGATGCACATCTCTGAATGCTGCCCTGTCAGTTCTGGCCCGTTTTCAGTCTCACCGGTGCTGAATAAACGTCCGGCAGGTGTCCGCGACATGCTCCATCTGCAGGTAGGTGGCAGCAGCCAGCACTCCGGAGACGGTACCGGGCGTGAGAGGGAGGCGGGAGGTGTACATGAAGTCCAGCAGCAGGGACACGCTGCCCGCCTCCAGCTCCCCCGGCAGGGCGAGGGAAAGCCCGGCCTCGCCGCGAGCTCCGCTCACTCCACGAGAGAAAAGAGTGTAGAAGAATCCGCTGGAGGAAAGACACATTATTATTCAGTTTCTTAGTTTAGCACCACACACACACGTCTCCTTTACGCCGTTCAACACACACGTTGTAAGGAAGTTAACTGGGAAACGATGGTGACGTTGTGCACAGAAGAGCCAGAGGACCACGAACAAAGAGTCTGGATACAAACAGGAAAAGGCACCGAGGAGAGGCAGACAGGAAAGAAGAGATGGGGGAGAAAGTAAGTGGCTTTACATCCTGTCTCTCCACCGACCTGCAGGCGATGAGCACCGCGCAGTGGGCTCGCAGTTCGGCCGAACCCACCAGCAGCGTGACGTCGGTAAGAAAGTCGCGGTGACGCAGCTGATTGAGGTTCAGCAGGACGTCGCTGGAGTGACGTGTGAACTCTTTGACGTAACCCTCCGCCGCCGCAGGCCTCCGCTGGTCTCCCTCCATCTCTCGTTTTCTCACTGACGGCAACACACGCATGAGCTGCTACAGATACGAGCACAATGTCACAATAAATGTGAGTGTCCGGTAAGTTTGTTACCTGTCTGTAGAGGTGAAGACTCAGAGTCAGACGCATCTGTTTGGGGAGACCAGCTCCCGGCTCGTACCTGCCGGAAAAACATCATGCATCACAGTCCCTCTTATTCATCGTTTCATTTATTACATTTGAATGTTTAATGATTTTATAAACTTGTCACTCGTGTCTTATGAGATCCTTTCTGTTAAAAGTCACACAGTCTGTCTGAAACGCTGTGTGTTAGTCCAGTTAACAAATATCCCATGTGTTGTTCAACTCCAGCAAATATGAAAACATGCAAGTTAAAAATCCAGAATGAAGTGATTGCAGAAGGAATAGTGAAGAAAATTGAGTTATCTCAATAAATAACAGCATCTGCCAATAAAACTAATTAAACTTCATTTTTAGTCTGAGTCTAATTTAGTTTAGAAACATTAATGTGCTTCAGTAGATCAAAGAAAAACATATTTCCTTTCAATGAAAACTTTAATTATAGTAAAACATTATGCTGATATCCTGGTTCTGTCTAATATTTGTTTAAAAGTCAAATATGCATCACCAGATGTGATAAACAGCAACTCACCCCGACCAGCAGGGACGAGAACTCACACCGTTCTGTCCTTACAGCTCCTCTGTCCTTCTGCTCTCACACAGCCCAGCGTTCTCACTCACCCGTGCCTCTGAGAAACTGACCGGTCTGGCCTGAGAGAGAGAATCCTTTATAACAGTGCGCAGGAAGTCCCATTCAGCCAGGGTGTTTATTTCCTGTGTTAGTAGAAGCTGCCTTTTACACTGATCTAAGGTCAGTTTTGAGGTATTTCTAATAATGACTGAGGATGGAAAGTAGAGAAGGAAGAATGATCTCTGATCAGTGTAAAAACTTCTACCCGAATCCTCCTTTTCTGTTCTGCCCACGCGGCCGAGGCTCAGCGGGAAAAGGCTCCAGGCCCCTGTGTTTCTGTGTTTGTCGTTGTGTGTTTTATCTCTCTTCATTGATGACAGGAAAGTGTGTGATGCATGTTGTGTGTGTCTCTTGTGTGTTTGTGTGGATGAGAGGGATTCATAGGTTTGTGTGTTTGATGTGTAGGTGTGTGTGTTGGTCTGCGTGGGCTTATACGCATTGTCAGAGGGTCAGAAGTCCTGTCAACACTGTCCAGGAGTTCAACTAACCAAAGCAAACTCATTCAACCCCATGTGTGTCCAGGACTGAGGAAACTCTCAGAGGAAGTTTGTGCAAATCTGTAAGTCTGAAGAGCCCTTACAAACTTACGATCTTCGGATAAGCTTTTCTTTGATGATTAGAATCTGTTATATCAGATCTGTGATTAGGACTGTGCATTAAAATCCCCTAAAATGCATTTGTATAATTGAATGAGACAACAAACAAAATCTTCACAGGAACAGTGTGACATGAGCTTTTGGTCTGTAACACATTGTTGCTGTGTTCAGTTGTACTGCAGATAATTCTGTACTCAATGAATAAACTGTAACACAACATGAATTAATTGCTTTTAGTCTTACAGAAAAAAACATGATTGTTAATATAGGGTCCTGCTTTTAAACATAAATCAAAGTTGAAAATAAAAATCAAAGTTGAAAAGTTGTCTGGCTGGTAAAAATAATAAAAGCAGGTTTAATATCTATAAAAATGAAATGGAAAGTACATCAAAGTTTACAATGTAGATGTAGATGTATTTATTTATCTACATAAATTATTTATGTTAATAAAGTTCCCATAAAGATGCAAATGTTTAGCAGGTACGACCAAACCCAGCCTCACCTGCCTCTCTCAGTGTGTGTGTGTGTGTGTGTGTGTGTGTGTGTTATGGGCAATGAGAGGAAGGAAACAGGAAAGTTTTTAAAAAAAGTGATATTGGTGATCCCCTCTTTCACAATTGAAAAACAACTGAGCAACAGCTACAGAAATGCAGCTTGCAGATGTGCAGGAACTGTGGAACAGCCCCTCTGCTCTACAGCCTGCCCCTCTCAAGACTTCCTGTGAAACACACACACAGCCAGAATCAGGGATGAAACGCCTGCACAGGACATCCGTCAATAAAGCAGGCAGAATGAGACAGGGGATGTGGGGCCGGTGTAGGTCTTCAATAGCTTAAAAACAAGCGGAAAGTTACCTCATCTTCTTCTCCTGTAGTTCATGGAGAGGGTTTGGAGGGAAAACTCACCAATCGGTGCGCAGGCACATGCAATAACCACACCTTCTGACCTGGAAACAGCAGTCGAATGTTTATATGGATGATGGGGTTTATAGAGAGAAGAAATGAAATAAAGTTCTGTGAGCTGTGGTCATTAAAACACAAACATACACAGACAATAATGCTGAACTATGTTTTTTCTTGTTATAATAATGTGAAGTAATTTGAGGTGAAGTGTAATTTGAGTAATAAAAAATTACTCAAATTTCAGCTCATATAACTAAACAGAAATGGGTCCTAATTTTTCTTTGACAACAGTAATAATTATTACTGTCACAAAACAACATATAAGCATTGAGCGTTAGGAAGACATTATGCAATTACAGGATTCATGCTTTGTGGTGAAACATGCTCAGCGTATGTTAATGCGAGTCGGAAGTATCTTTTGGGCTGGGGTGTTGAGTGCGTGTGTGTGTCCCTGTGCTCCTATTTGTTTTGATGGTGGCTGAATCGATTGTTTCTTTGGTGCAGAGGAAAAAAGAGAGAGAAAACAACAGAAAAAACACAGAGAGGGAGATGTGGGTCTAGCCGACTTCCAGGCATTGTGTGAACAACGGAAGAGAGGGGGCGGCTGAGGAAAAGTGAGACCATTACTAAACCAGCTTGACCAATTAACGGAAAGCATACAGTCTGTGAGACTGACAGCAGTGTTGAGATCAGACCCTCAGAGCTGCGTGTCGCTTCTGGTTCAGAATCTGCCTCTTAAACTCTCTGAAGAGTGTATGAACATTTTTCTAGCAAATGACTAGGTGAACTAATGTTGCGCTCTGATAAAGTTTTAATGAAGGTGAAGAGACATGCAGGCGTGTGTGATGACCCACACTCAGTGTGTGCACACATGGATGGAGTATTGAGTTGTGAACACACACCCGGAGCTGTGGGCATCACTGCGGCCCAGGGGGCAGTTTGGGTGAGGTGCCGTTCTCAGTTGCTTTCTGCTGCCATTGGGAATCAAACGAGCAACCTTCTGGTTACAACTAAGTTTAATTCTGCAGTAAAGCCACAACTGCCCCTGAAATGATGGTCTGAAAAACAACTATTCTGAACTATTTAAAAAACAAAAAAACTTTCTAAATAAAAACAAGAAATTTGCAATTTCAAAGACTTATTTTAAGAGTCATCAATGCCGCTAGAATGCCTAAATGCCTTAAGCATTTAACATAAATTATTTTTGATGCAAAAGCATTACATTATAGATTCATTATAAAATGACTCCAGAAACAATAACTCTGCCTCAATAACTGCCTCTTCCTGCTGAAACTGAGAGCTGGACATATAAGGACATGCTTTGTGCTCATCCGGTGGGGAGTGTGGATACGGTGGCTGTTTGTCCTCTGAGGAAGGTGGCAGGAGGTGAGAACAAAAATGGACAATGAAGAAAATTAGGATGTGTACTGAAAAGGATCACAGGTTGAGAGTGAGTGTTGTGATTGTATTGTGATTGTGTTGTGAGTGTGTTTACTCATCAACTCTCTGCATGAGTCCTACATGTTGTACAAACTTTGTTTAATAAAACATGAGTAAATAAATCAAAACCATGAGTGACTCAGATATTATTAACATTCCAAAACCCAAGACAAGCTGAAAGAAGAAAGAGTTCAGGCTTCTGTGGAAAACAGCGTCTCTATGGTAGAAGACTCTGCCAGGGTCATTAAATGACTTTGCAGCCAAATAAAGAAGATGTTTGAACCATCTGCAGCTAAAAATGTGGACGATATTTCAGGTCATGGGTTAGTGCTTTTATAACCAGCATATGGCTATTCTTATACTCTCAAACAACAACAGAATAATCTAAGAAAAATTCCTACAAACAATAACACACTATTAATATCCCTGTGTCAGCAGCACGAGAGAGATCAACAATCTTTTCTATTATTCTCGAAGTGTTTCGTTTAAAACTATGATGGGTTTAAACTTCTGTGTTCCTGTAGCTGTGACCTGCAGACAGTGAGAGGACTGATGGGTCACATATTCCTTTATTTGTGCACGAGCACAGGCTGGTTAAGAAGTGAGTTGAGTGTCATCAGTGACAGACGAGCGGACGGACTGCAGCTCCATCTCTGTGTTTTTGGTAAGAGCAGCGCCGCGTGACGTCAGAGCGGGGCACGCGCTTCCGCGGCGTGACGTCACGCGCTGGGAGCAGGCCTGCGTCTGTCGCTGCTGGAGCCTCCTGGAAAAGTAGGTTTACAGAAATAAAGCGCAGTTTTACGTCAGAAGTAGCCCACAGCCGTACCGCTGTGACGGTGTTTATTCATAACACGTGAACGCGCCGCTCTGTAAAGAGTTCATCGATCGGTCGAGGCTATCTGAGCTGTTAGCATTGTGTGATGAAACTGGACTGAACTTCACGTTTACATCACAGATGATCATTTGCGTTTCTCGTTAGTCTCCCTGCCGGCTCACTCGGGTCTAATGTAATGTAATGTAATGTAATGGGTGTGAATACAGTGTGAGTGAGCAGAGCTCTTGTGTTGTAGAGTCGCAGCGGGCGCGCGCAGCGGACGCGCGCCGGACGGGAGTCTGCAGCCCTGTGAGGTATGAGATCGGAAATAAAACACGTGTATTATTCGCTCCTGCATCAAATCAGCTTTGGGCCGAACCTGCACCGCGAGCTCGAGGTGCCGTCATATATTACATCTCACATAAACAGGTAAAGATTCAAATCACACCAGTCGGGCCTCAAATCCCCGTGTTTGCGTATAAACGCACCGGCTGAAGGCGCAACTCAGGACGGCGTGAAGCACCGAGGGTTTAAAACAAGATTTCCACGGCCCGCTGGACTTCTGTTTAATTCTTCACGTATAGAACCTCTAGTCAGTACTTGTACATCATTTGGTGGCGTTGTGTATTGTTGTTGTGTTTATTATAAGCTGAAATGAGACGTTCATGGTCAAACCCTGATGTGAACATCTGCTGTCAGGCTCTCATGCAGGGGTTGTGTGGATACAGGATCACAGCTAGAGAGTGGAGAGCAGAACACACACATTACACCAGTTGTGCAGCTGTGGGAATGAGTGTGAGAGAGACAGACAGACAGACAGACAGGCAGTTGGATTAAGGAACGCTGGAATTCCCCCTTCAGTAGAGAATGGTTGCCTCTTCCTGCTTTTTAACTTAGCACCCATTGTTCTCGTGGAAACCATGGGTTGCTACTGGAAACCCAACATACAGAATCAACCTGTTCTGTGGTTACAGCTCACACACAATGAACAGCCCAGCTGTTTATGTTTCTGACAAAAAGGAATAAAAGATTAAGCTGTAAGTGATCTGACGCAGATGAAGTTGTAGTAAGTTATCAGTAAGTTATATGCTGGTGTGTGTTAGTTGACCTTACATGACCTAATTTAATTCAAAACCCCATTGTAATAGTTTTAGGACCCTAACCATCCCATTGTGTAAATGTAAGAATTACCATAAAGCAATACGCAGTGGTGACCCATTTTTGTGCTGTCTTTATAAGGCTGGTATGTCTGGACCTACCTGGCTGCCTCCGAGAACTCTGGGTAGCCCAGAAAGAGCCACAGAACCGATGTCGCACACCGGCCCCGCTCTCTACAGACCACCCAATAAAGGTCTGCCTGAGCAGAGGCCCAAATACAGCATGTATGACCAAAATGGAGGAAATGGTGTGAGATACATGGCTACTGGACCCTCAGGTGAGAAACTGATGAAGGCTGTGGGTCATGAAACAACATACCAAACGTCTTCCGTTTATAATGAAGTCTTCCGTTTATAGTGCACTCACTCTATTAAACATCCAGACGTCTAATCCACATGTACTGTGTGTTTGTGCACCATAAAGGAAATATACCACAGCATCAAGATGAGCGCTCAGGGTCCTCAGCCTATCACCCAGGGGAGCGATACTACACTCCAGGTCAGGGGTCCAAAGAGGACCACCACACATGGAGCCCCCTTCACAGCCATGAGCTTCATGTAAGTAATTCCACCGCAAAACATCAGCAGAATATTAAACAAGCCCAGGAGTTTCTGAAAGGTTTGGGTCAGTTTTCTCAAATCACAAAGCTAAGAAGAGGAGATTCTGCTCTGTTTTCTTGCCCTGTAAAGTACCCAAAACTAGTAAAGTTTAAATACACCCGTCCTGCACCAGACTTTGATTTATTTTTGTAAAGTCTTTATTTTGTTTGTTGTTGTGTTACAGGGTCGGGGTTCAGAGAAGCACATCTCTGCTATAGATGCAGAAATCGACTCTCTTACCTGCATGCTGGCAGAGCTGGACAGTAACACGCAGAACTCCAGCGCACAGGTGCAGCCGTCACCCATAAATGTGCCTCAAATAACAAATTACCCACAGTTAAGAAACTGTGTGTTACTGAAATATGTTGTGCTGATTATGTGCCTTTATCCAATTAAATAAATAGTTTGTTTAATATCCAAGCACTAAAATATAAATCTTTTTTTTTTCGGGCAGTTGTATGACAATGTGCCATACAACAAACACCTCCCTGCTGACCACTATAATCCTTCCAGTCAGATGGGGGCACCACAGCCTGGCAGGCCGTCTATGGGTTACCCCACACAGCTCCAGAGCCAGTACCACCCGTCCCCACCTTACTCCTCTGCACCTCAGCCAGACTATACTTACCCCCCTCCCTCCTCTTCTGTCCACAAACCGTACCCCCAACCCGTGCCTGCCTCTTACACCACCGCATCCACCCCCACTGGTCCTCGCTTTACTGTTCAGGTAAAAACCGCGCAGCCCGTCACCTATTCTCAGAGCGGGCGGCAGGCAGAGCAGGCTTACACCCCACCGCCGCCCCGCCAGCACGCCTCTCGCCCCCCGCAGCAGGATCGCCCGCATTATCCTGATACGCAGGGACAGGGCTGGTACCCCCCTCCACCCCTACCTGCCCAGGAACCTCACGGAGATCCGTCTCTCTGTAAAGGGGGACCGGGAGGTAGAACTGGCCAGGGACCGGCTGTAAAGAAGAGCCAAGAGCAGGTGTCAGCTTATCAGCTTAAGGTAAGAACGTTTGTCTTTGTGACTGTTTGAAAGTCATTAAACCAGTGAGTCACTGTATTTACAGGCATTTTGAAACATTAACTGCTGCTTATTGAATGTTGTATGTCCTTAACTCCTTTCTGAGAAAACCTCAAGACTGAAAATTATTTAAACAAGCAGTAACAAGTTAAAATGTCTTTTTTGTGTGGTTATTTTATGACAAACATACATCTATATTTATGCCAAGCTGTAGAAGCTTTTATTAATGGGACATTTTGAGGGGTTGAGATCTGTTGAATCAGTAGGTTCTGTTTCTGACAGCAGGGGGCAGCACCGCGGCCAGAGGAAGAGTTGGACCGGCTCACTAAGAAGTTGGTGTATGACATGAATCACCCCCCCACTGAAGAATATTTTGGTACAGTCAACATTCTCAGCTGTGTTTCTCTGCTCCTGCATTCATGATGAAGGTAGGACCATCACTCTGGTGTCTCCTCAGGCAGGTGCGCGCGCTGTGGGGATAACGTGCTGGGAGATGGCAGTGGCTGTGTTGCGATGGAGCAGGTGTTTCACGTGGAGTGTTTCACCTGTATCACGTGTCACGCGCGTTTGAGAGGCCAACCCTTCTATGCGCTGGACAGGAAGAGCTACTGCGAGAGCTGCTACATAGTGAGGCTGCCCTGTTCATTCTGCCCCTGCTTTTGTTTTCTCTTGTTTAGACTCATTTTTCCTCCTCATTCAGTCAGCTGTTATACTCCAGTCTGAACCGGCTATTCTTCCTCCTCTCACAGAGCACACTCGAGCGCTGCTCCAAATGTTCTGAGCCCATCCTCGACCGGATCCTGCGGGCAATGGGGAAGGCTTACCACCCTCGCTGTTTTACGTGTGTGGTGTGTGGCTGCTGTTTGGACGGAGTGCCGTTCACTGTGGATGCTACCTCCCAGATTCACTGCATCGATGACTTTCACAGGTATAATCCCACAGAGAGGGACTTTCTGCATCCTTTTGAATTGAACGGTGCATTTTGTTTTATGAAAGCTTCTTTGCTTCTTGTTTAAACAGGAAATTTGCCCCCCGTTGCTCAGTATGTTGCCAACCCATAATGCCAGAACCGGGCCAGGAGGAGACTGTGAGGATCGTTGCACTGGATCGCAGTTTTCACGTCAACTGCTACGTGTGTGAGGTTAGCGTGTTTTAATTTTGCCTCGTCGTTGGTGTGTTCATTAGAGTTTTGTGTTTATTAGAGTTGGTGTGTGTGAATAAGAGCTGAAGCAACACTGTGTGTGTGTGTTTGTTTGTAGGAGTGTGATCTTCTCCTGTCCTCAGAGAGTGAGGGCCGAGGCTGTTATCCCCTGGATGGACACATTTTGTGCAAGAGCTGTAGTGCCCGTCGCATTCAGGAGCTGTCTGCTAAACTCTCCACCGACTGCTAACATCTCTGCCTTCTCTCTGTAAAACTGCGTCAGCAGAATGTACCACCATCTAAAACTGACCAGCTGGTATTTTTCCTCCATCTTTTAGAAAAATAAACACTATATGTCTACATGTTGCACAACAAGTGAAGATTTCCCCCTCAGGGTAACAATGCGCTGAAAACTGAAACTAATCTTGAGCTTAGAAACGTTTTACTGGCAAGTTGTTTCCTCAGAGCAAATCAGATGGTAAATGAAATGTGATGGTGACAGTGATCATGTATAATCCTGTGTGCATGCGTGTGGGAGCGCGTACATGTGTGTGTGTGCCTGAGTATAACAAAATGCAGGTGTTCTGAACAGGGTTGAGATGTAAACAACATTTCCATCTTTTGCAAACCTGTCTTTAAGAGTTTCTACAACACAAGGAGACAATGTAAGCAGCTCAGAAACATGACCAGGTGAATGTAGCTGTTGTTCCCGCTCTTGCTGGCAGTCAGGGTCACGTCATACGTCCCCCTCATTTTTGTTATGTTACAAACACAGAATGGTTCATAGTGAGTGATACTCATTTCAGCTGAATAATAAAGGTGGAAATGTGTTCAACTGTTAGCATTACAGGCCGTAACCAGTTTAAACATAATAGAGGCTGTTCTGTAACATTAAATGAAGGAAATGCCGTCTGGTGTGTTAACACTACTGTGTGGTGTGAGGCTGAGATCAGCGCTGAAAGAGCACAGCTGTGTGCTTTAACACAGAAGAGTGAGACTAGTGAATTAAAACAAGTACAGTAGTTAACATTTGCAGCTGCTAGGGTAGATTAAAAATGTGATTTCATTATCATTTTGAATTATTTCTTCATTAAAGAACTTAGTCACAGTTTTGTAATATGTGTCAGTTACAGACTAGCAGAAGATAAACATGTGAGATGTTTACAGGAAGGCTGAGAAAAGAGACATTTGTTTTTCTTTACATTCTGAATCTGATGATTCTCTTAAGATGAAAGTTTGCATCAGTGTGTTTCTGCTTTTGAGTCTTTGTTGTTTTTTCTCCTCTTAGCATACAGAGCTGCTTTTGTTGACATTTTTGTTTAATTGTTGCATTTAAACAACATGCAACATGAATCTGTTAATGTCACAACGTTTCAATTAAAATTTTTTTTACAGATTATTCATTTTTTATTGTTCTGTCAAAGTTAAAGAAGATGAAGAAACTCTAAAGTGGATGAGATGTTTGTTTGACAGCTTCAGAATAACGTCCATCTGCTGCCAAAAATGTTTTGTGTATTTTCCCAACATGTCACAGAGCACCTTTGCTGTGATGTCATTTGTACTCCAGCTTCACTACAGATTTGTCATGTTTTTGAACCACTTCAAATCGTTTTTTTGTCATAGATTATTGTGAAATGAAAGCGCCTCTAATACTGCAGTTTTTGTTCATTTCAGGGCTTGTTTAGTCTCGGAGACGAATGTATTGAATATGTATTTTTCTTCAATGTTGATTGTGGGTGGAAAAAATGAACTCACAAATACATGTTTGTTTCTGTAGCAAATGTTTTTTGTCCAGTGTGTTGATGTTCAGTTGGTTCTGACTTATGTTGTGATTTCTGTGTATTATGTCAGAGCAGATCAAACGTTTTTGCACTTTCTTTGAACACACTTTATTACAGACAAACATCAGGTCATCGTTGCACACGTCACAAAAAAGCTGCAGTGCAGCTCTAAGATATTTTCTAATGTAATACACAATCACTTATAACAAGCGATGCACCGTCACATGGACTTCTGTCTAAAACTTGACTATAAACACCTAGACAGCAAGAGCTGTAATGTATAGATTTAGAGAAAGACCAGCAGACAACACAAGTTCTGTAAATCTAGAAAAAGAGTTAACAAGAGGTGAAAGTCTTCCAGTAGAAATTCCGGCAGCCTGCTTTTCGTTCTCGCTGAGAGAGAGGAAGATCACGCAGAACTTCATTGCGAACGTCAAGAGCCTCAATGTCTGTGAGAAGATCTTTCTCCTCAGGAGCCGCTGACTGATGCTTCAGCATGAGTAAGTGAGAGAGACCCTGCAGCTTAAGAGAGAAATGATTCATTTTTACTCATTGACGTTTTAAACATAAATATGAAATTTTTCCCACCCACATAATTCACATGTTTACGTTCAAAATCTGTTTTACCTCAGTCGGTTGCGGCTGCAGGTCTGATCGCAGGAGCTGGAGCAGCAGATCTCCTGTCGGTGCAGAACTGATGCTGCCCATCAGCACAGAGACTGAAAGAGTCATCAGCACCACCTGAAACAGGGACATCTCAGCAGTTCTCAGTGTAAGTTCCAGTAAACAACAGATCTGGGCGAGTAAAGACACCAGGCTTATATAGCCATCAGAGGTGGCGTCTTAAGGTCAGTTAGAGAGCAGTTATTGGTTCAAACGTATCCGTGAGTGTTAAGGAGGTGATGGTGTTGGTGAGTGGGTGAAGAGACGTGCTGTTGATGTGCAGTGAGTGTGAAGAAGAGTTCTCAGTAGGAAAGGTATTTGATAAGGTCACACCAAGGTGTTACTTTTGCATCAGAACCCTTATCAATTCTGTATGATTCACAGCGGATCAGCTGAAGGGGAAATGTGCTGTGGTTAGACAGGTGACACTGTTAGTGTGGAGCACTAATGAACTAGTATGGTGTTAATGATATCAGAGTGATTAACTGCAGTGCTCTAGTAAGACATGTTTTGTCACTGTGAGAACTCACTATGAGGTCTCCTTAGACAAGAACTTAATGATGCGAAGTGACTTAAATGTTAATTGGCTGTTGTTTCATTCCATCTTTGGTGGTGATATATATTTATATATATATATATATATAGCTGATTTCATATGTCAAAATTTACATGACATAAAAAATTACTGCCACACTGAGATTAAGTAAAAATACACAGTGTCTTATGTACTCAGATATACTTAACAATACATCCGAGGATCTTACATTGTGATGGGGTTATTGGTCTTTTTTTATTGGTCTTTACAAGTTTCTCAGAGATCTCAAAGCTCCTTGAACACAAATAGGATGCAGTGAGGCTAAACCCGCCCCTCTCTGAACTCGTATGAACTGGAACTTTAAGATGCAGAGGGAATTACTCAGACTTCATCATCTCACTGGGTGGCCATTAACATTTACAGAGGAGAGGTGGCGCAGGCCTCGTGCTGGGCACTTAAACCAGTCGTGTCTCACATACTGCTGCTCAATATGCACGAAATAAAGATATTCAGAAGGGTGTGTTTGCTGTTCATGGGACATACAGTAATAAGAGCGTCTGATGCACAGGCCGTTATTTTTTCTCTTTTGGAAATGATTACCAGCAGACATTAAGTACTGCGGTCAGAATGAGTAAATATTCATTTAAATAAAATTACATTTCACTCTTTGGCTAGTCAAAACTACAGAGCTGTGCAAAGCATTTTACATGCAGAATGGTTTTGAATAAAGAACAGAGTGCTGTGGTCTCTTACACACATTCTTTAAACTAACGGGTTTAGCTGATCCAGTGTGGAAAACCTCATTTTTGTGAGGACAAACCTTTGAATTACACAGTACAGTGATGTTTTAGAGAATTGTGTTTTCAACAGTACAGGGACACAAGATCCATAAAGAAATGATGTGACTCCACAAAGCCCAGCACCTAAATGTGTTCCAACACCCAGCATCAGTGCTGGATCTCATAGATGCTCTTTTGTCTCAATGGATTTAAATTCTGTCTGGTGTTGGAGGGACTGTGTTTTTCTCTGTTGAGTGATGGTGCCTGGCTGTAATGTTTTGATGGAATTACTGGAAATATCTACATCCATTCACAGAAATAGAGTGTCTGTATTTAGTGTTGATTTCTTTATGTGTGTTGTTGAGAGTAGCTGGGCCTTTAACACTGTATTACACAAACTCTGTTAGAGTTTCAGACAGATGCAGATGCAGCCCATCGTTTACACCAAACCGTGGTTAGTCAGTAGCAGAAATTACTTTTTTAATGTAGTAATTTATGTGCTTTTATTACATGCATAATGTAATGTTGTTGTTTATTTTATCTGTTTATTACATTAGTAAGACAAGTTACAAAATCTGTAAAATTACGCAACCCAGAATAGTAAGAAAACTGGAGTAGATGGGACATTCCTTAAAAAATATTAAGATCATTTATGCTTTTTATTACTGTCCAATTAATTATTAACTAACAAACCGCGAATCGCACTAACGTGACCTTTATTTTGAAGAGCGTCAAAATCGTGTTTATCCACTGCGCATGCGCGTCAACCAGCAGGAAGTAACTGTCCAAAACAGTCCCGCAGGATCAGCGTCGCTTGATATTTAGCGCTCATATTTATGTTCTTGTGTTTGTGAGAACATCTGTGTGTTTGTGAGAACATCTGTGTGTTTGTGTGTTTGTGAGGACATCTGTGTGTTTGTGTGTTTGTGAGAACATCTGTGTGTTTGTGAGAACATCTGTGTGTTTGTGAGGACATCTGTGTGTTTGTGAGAACATCTGTGTGTTTG